>SZWC01001775.1:16038-45221 GCA_023375785.1 Penium margaritaceum | reverse complement strand
CCTGTCAGGCGAGTGCAGTCGGGATAGCGATGGTCACCACCGCAGTTGAAGCACACGAGACGGCGTCCCGTCGTGCTGCCAGAGCCGCTGCTGCTGCCGCCGCTGCTGTAGCTGCCGCCGCCGCTGTTGCTGCTCCCGCCGCTGCTACTGCGGCCGACACTGCCAGTGCTGGTGCCGCTGCTAGTCCCACCGCTGGAACCACCACCTGACACTCTGCGGCCCTTCTTCCCCTAAGCTGGAGCCGCCGTTGCTGTAGACAGCAAGGAGGGAGACGCGGCGGCAACTGTAGCTGAAGCGGTGCTGCGGCGAGCGCGGTTTGCGGCGTCCATGCCTGCGACATTCAGAAAGTAGAAAGTGGCCCAGCGTAGCAAGGTTCTGTCGCTCGCCATGTCACGAAGCAGCGTCTGGTCGAAGTTGCTCAAGACGTGCGCGTAGTCGGGGTGGATGTTGTAGACGATTATCTGGAGGGCGGAGTATTGCGCAGGAGCATCGTCCCCAAGATCCTCGTACAGCTGGATCGCCCGGCGCCAGTAGTCGGCTGCAGACTCCTGAGCAGTCTGGCAGAGGGAGTTGAAGTCGGCGAGGCGCTGGGATGTCAAAGCCAAGGTGGCGCCCTCAAACAAAGTGACGGCCAGTGCCCAAGCTGCGCAAGGGTCAGCTCCTGAGCCGGTCAGCGAATCGCCAAGGAACCGACTGAAGTCCTTGGTGAAGTCCGGTGCGACCTTCATCAGGCCGGAAGCTGCGCGCACTGCCATGTGTGTCTGAGCGGGGTCAAACGCCTGATATGGTGCGAGGTAGTAGGGGAAGACTCCCTCGCTCATGGCCCACATGCGAAAGCGCGGATCCCAGGACTTGAAGTCGTTCCCAGTCCAGAAGACGGGCGGGTCTGACTCAAACCACTTGGGTGGCTTGACCGTCGGCAGGGCAACGGCTGAAGCCACTGCGGGGCCAGGCATCGAGGAGGTAATTCCCTTACCCAGGCGGGCTCGCAGAGCCGGCTCCTCAAAGCTCAGTGGGTGGCGAGATGAGCTCGGGTCAGCGTTGGAGCTAGAGTTGGTGCCCTGGAGGGCTGCATTGGCCTCACGCGCTCTACGACGCCCCTCCAGGCGGATGAGGCGTGCTCGGAGCACCTCTTCCTCGCCCTCCTCGCCAAAGTTGGAGAGGTTCTCCGCGACTTCATCAGCATTACCGCCGTGGGCAAGGTGGTCCTCGCTCGGGTCAGTCGATGGATGCTGTTGCTGTTGCTGGGACAGCAAGCCCCTGACCATATCCTGTAGTTCGGCAACCTTCCTCGTCAAGGTATCGTGGCTCTCCGCCTGTAGGTCCGCCAGCGCGCGCACTTGGCGCGCCAATGTCGTCGGGCTCGACGGCCGCTGCTGTTGTTGCTACAACGGTGGCTGCTGGTGTTGTGGTGGCGGCTGCTGCTTTCGCTACTGCTGCTACTACTGCAGTGGCTGCTGCTGCTGTAGTGGCGGCGGCTGCTGATGCTGCTGCTGTTGCGGTTGCTGCTGCTTCCGCTGTGGTGATGATGGCGGTGGTCGACGTTGACCGCTGACGGCGCTGGCCTCGGCAGCTGCGTCGGCAGCCATCCCGGAGGAGGTTTGCTTTGGCATAGCGACTTGTTTCCTCCCCTGTTTTCCCCTCCGTGGAAGTTCTCCATGGAGCGTCTCCACGGAACCTCCCCTCCGTGGAATACCCTCCCCGCGGAACTCCTCCGTGGAACGTCTCCGCGGATACCTTCCGCGGTGAACCTCACCGCGGAAGCTCACCGCGGATTACCGTGGATTACCACGGAGTACCGCGGTTTACCGCGATTTTGCCACCGTCTATCGCGGTCAGGTCAAACGCCACGGGGATTCCACGGTGAGGTGCGGAATGCCGGTCGTGCAGATGTAGAACGCGGCGGGATGTCGCGAGCTACTGGGGTTTCGCGTTCAGCACGTTCCGCACCCGTCGTGGAGCGATAGCGTTCTGAACGCGGAGGGTGTGTCGTGGACTTGCGACCACGGAGCTGAGGCGAGCGGCACCGTTGTGTTCCGGAACGGCCGCACAGGTGCTGTGGCGGAGATGCGCGGATCCGCGGAACACCGTGGATCTGTAGCGGCGACGTCACCGCGAGGTAACGAATTCGGAACACTGAGTGCCTCCGCGGTATTGGACGCGTGTTCCGACGCGGTCGCATGGCTGCCGCGCCCGCCGCGGAGGCCTTGTCACCGCGGTGCACCACGGAACGACCGCGGAACAACCGCGGAACGACCGCGGAACAACCGCAGTTGTTAAAAAAAAATGGTCGAAGTGGTGGTGGGCCCTCCCAGGACCTCCCGCCAAGACCGTGGGCACTGCTGCTGCTGCTACTCAAGGCAACGACTGCGGTTGCACACGACTTCTGCGGCTGCTGCGTCTCTGCTGTGCAGCTATGCGAGCACTGGATCGCTACTTTGATACCGTGAGAGACAGCTCCTAGTACTGCTGTCGCTAGCGTGGCAACGCAAGCCAGCTAGCCAACTCACTAGCACACACAGGTGGAGGTGAGAACAGCAAGGGGTTGGCTAGGGACACAAACACAAGTGTCAGAAGCTGCAAATGTTGAAATGTGCAGAGAGAGNACACGACTTCTGCGGCTGCTGCGTCTCTGCTGTGCAGCTATGCGAGCACTGGATCGCTACTTTGATACCGTGAGAGACAGCTCCTAGTACTGCTGTCGCTAGCGTGGCAACGCAAGCCAGCTAGCCAACTCACTAGCACACACAGGTGGAGGTGAGAACAGCAAGGGGTTGGCTAGGGACACAAACACAAGTGTCAGAAGCTGCAAATGTTGAAATGTGCAGAGAGAGTTAACAACTCAGGTCTGGACCACCTAAATAGTGCCACGGACCTAGTGGATGCACACACACACGCGGCGCACAACGACGTTGTTTTGTAGTCAGGACAAAACAATGGCACAAACACAGTTTTGGTCATAACTCCCTGCAGACACGTCAGAACGACGAGCCGTTTGAACCAGAACGGCCACGTTGACGAGATCTACGTCCTGATAGGCTGCACCCCTACGTGCTGTGATACAGCACGAGTCTACAAAATGCGGAAGTCTTCTGGGTGCCCGTCGCCGCCGGCACTCAGCCTTCTGTCACCGTCGCCAGTCTCAAGGATCTGCATGTGAATGGACATGAGCCGAGGGGTAACCGTAAGCTGTGTACGACACACAAAAAAACACCCCTGCCCAAGCTTAGGGATCCTCACGGCCTGAGAGCACCCTAAAAAGGAGGGTGACAACTTGAAGATTTTTGGCGGCTCGCCAACGCCGCCGGCTCAAGGGAGACGTCACCGAAGAACGGGAGAGGCGTCAAGGAGCGTGAAGAGGAGACCAAGGAAGATAAGAAGATAAGCGGAAGACAAAAAGGAGAAAAAGGAGGGGAAGTCTTGGTAGGAATTCTTACAATTCTCCTCAGCACTCTTTGCTCTTGTTTTGTGAGCGTCACTCACATTCCTCCTCATTCCATTGTCTTGTAAATTTCACTGTTCCTAGGTACTAGTCCTTGCCAATCGCCGTTAGTCACGGCTTAGGAAGACTAGTTTCAAAACCCACGACCTTGTGCCGACGTGGCGGCCTAGGAACATAGAGAATTAGTTTATGATTGCCTCAACGATCGTGAGAGCAAGTGGTTTGTGGGAGGCGATTCCTCCTTAACGTTGTGGGGTGATTCTCATAATGGTCTTCACGTGCTAGTTGCACGGGCGACAAGATGGCTGTTGATAAATTGCCCCTCCGCATGCCCAAACGCGGCGTCGGGAGGCGCCGACGAGCCACCAAAAAGTAGAAACGCCGCTCCGGCGGATTTGGCGACTTGAAGATTGCTCGGATCCTAAAATGGAGGATTGTACCTGAAATTTGACGAGTTGCTGAATCCGGTGGAAGTTGTTTCGCCGGAATCGGACAAGTATCGAGGGAGATATGGCCTTCCAAAGTTGGGGTATGCATAGCGGCTCTGGGAGCCGGCTGCGACTCGAAATCCGGTCAACAATCGACCGGACCGAGTAACAAAAACACCATCTGGAGAAAATGCTCCGATAAGGCCTGCCGAGGCGTTCGGTGGATGATCTGCCTGATCAGGTGGATCATCCACCGGATCCAGTAGTGCAGGTTGTTACTGAGGGACTTAGCCAAAATCCTGGCTCGACGTCTGAAACTCAGTAGTACGTTTTGTTACTCAGGGACGGTCAAAATTCTGACTGCAAGTCCACGGACAGGTTTCGAACCTCGTCACACCCCATCACCAAACACGACCCAAAAGTGGGTAGGGTGCATGGAAACAGTGCAGGGGACCTCCACACCATGTGCAATGGGATATGCGCCTTAGGAAAGGCGCTTCGCACGTGAACGAAGGCGCCACGACGAATGGCGGCGTCAGGCTTCTGTGGTGGGTGAGACATGCGCCTTGGCACGCATAACTTGAGCTACTCTTGGCCAAATAGTGCACGGTTTGGTGTGTTCGAAAACTCATGACTAGCCCTATAAATGTTGTGGTCATGTTGATGTTCAAAAACTAACTCAAAACGACGTTATTCCCTCGGCAAACTGACTGTCTCTAAACTCCTACTCACATAGCGTGAGGTGACCAGAAAGCTCACGCTCAGTCTCAGATTCGCCCAAAACAGTAGACGTGAACCACTAGAGGCAATCAGACAAACGTCGGGACCGCACCACACGGATCTCAACCTCACAAAGGGTTATGGGCCCACGGGTCTGAACGCCTCCAACGTTCACGTCTTCCGCAGCGCACGGGATCGTCATCTTGGATGTCGCCGTGAAGTTCTGAGAACTCGTCGGAGTAGCAGCTGCACACATGGCGGAGAAGGAGACGCAGCCCATTCAGAAGTGTGCGGGCGATTCGGGCTTCGGGCTATGGAGGTGGCAGTTTGAACTGCATCTCTCGCATAAGTGGCTGCTGGATGTCATGTTGGGAAAGGAGGTGGTCACAGAGGCGACTGCTACGGACGCGGAGAAGCAGGCCTTCGAAAAGAAGAACACGGAGGCGCTCATGCTCCTGGTGTCCGGGACAGCCGAGTCACAGTGGGGCTACTTCCAAGGCTGCAAGCTGGTAGAAAAAGCTTGGCAAGAGCTCTGTGCCATCCACCAATCCAAGTCGCTCGCGAATAAAATCTTCGCGATGAAGGGGCTCCTCACGGTGAGAATCGAGGAGGGAGATGATGTCATCTCCGCCATACAGCAGATCGAGTCGCTCGCCTCGCAATGCAATGATGTGGGGTGGAAGATCGACACGCAGCTACAGGCGGTGGCCCTCCTCATGGCCCTTCCTGACAGTTGGGGCCTACTCATCACCGTCCTTGGAGGATGGTCAGAGGACAAGCTCACCTATGGCGCGGTCGCAGAGTACATCCGCAACGAGGTGCAGCGCCGGAGCTGCGGGGAGTCCTCCTCTTCCTCATAGGCTCTTGTAACCAAAACACGCGGTGGCAGAAGCGGGAGCCGAGGAAGTGGCGGAAAGGGCGGCGGCAAGAAGGGCGCCAAGAAAGGTGCGTGCCGTAATTGCTGCAAGGAGGGCCATTGGGCCCGTGAGTGCCCGGAGGAGGCGAAGACCGGCGGCAAAAACAGCAAGGGCAGGTCGCTCCTCAATGGCAACAAGAATCACTTCCTCAAGAAGGCCAATAGGCGGTGCCTGGATTCCGGGGCCGAGGAGCTCACCCAAGTCGAGAAGGTGGGGTTCGTCACCTACGAGAAGTCCTCCAAGTCAATGGTGGTCGCGAACGACAAAGTCGAGCCGGCGGCCGGCCAAGGTGACGTGGAGGTGTCATTCGTGTTGGGCGGTAAGATGGAGCTGTGCACAATTTGTGATGTGCAGCACGTCCCCGGCCTGGGTGACATCCGGAGTGTAGGCCGCTTGACAGACAAGGGGTATGAGGTGCTCTTCCATAGGAAAGGCGCAGTGGTGCGCATCGATGGCGACGACGAGGTCGTGCTCGAGGGGAAGTGCGAGGGTGGTCTCTACATTGTGGAGACCAAGCTGGTCCCCGCGGCATCTGACGCAGCAGATTCGCAGGAGCGCATCGTCAACATGGCCAAGGGAGGAAGCGCTGATCTGGAGCTCTGGCACAGACGGTTGGGGCATTCAGCGCCCGCAACCGTTCCGAAGATGGCGAAGCGCGACATGGTGCGCGGAGTCGTCATCGACGGTGCAGACGCGGCAGCAGATGCAGCAGCGCACAAAAAGTGCGAGTCTTGCATTTTAGGCAAGGCGCAGTGCCAGACGTTCAACGAGAACGCGGCTCGCGCAAAGGAGCTGCTGGAGGTCGTGCACAGCGACGTGTGCGGACCGTTCAAAACGCCGTCAAACGGCGGCTTGAGATACTTTGTCACTCTCGTTGACGACTGCAGCTGAAAACTCTACGTGTACTTCATGAAGCGGAAGGGCGTGGTCCTGGACCGGCTGAAGGAGTACGACGCAGCGGTGGAGAGGCAGACTGGCCGGAAGGTCATAGCGCTATGCAGCGACAATGGCGGAGAGTACATGGGCTGCAGCGGGTGGATGAAGCAGCAGGGCATCAAGTGGGAACCCACTATGCCATACTCGCCACAGTCCAACGGAGTGGCGGAGCGAGCGAACCAGACGCTGCTCAACATGGTGCGGACCATGCTTGTGGATGCGGGGTTGCCGCGAGGGTTCAAGTCCGAGGCTGTGCGTATAGTGAGCTACACCGTCAACCTCACCCCAACAGCGGTGCTGAAGGGCAAGGGTGGCTGGAAGACGCCGTAGGAGGTTTGGAGCGGGCGCAAGCCAAACGTGGCGCACCTGAAGGTGTTCGGGTGCAAGGCGCACGCGATGGTGCAGGAGGCGGAACGACGCGACAGCAAGCTGGAACCGCGGGCAAAGCCGTGCTTGTTCCTCGGCTACGAGAGCACGCAAAAGGCATATCGGCTGTGGGACCCGCGCACTCAAGAGATCATCCGCAGCCGTGACGTCGATTTCAACGAGCAGCAGAGCTTCAGCAGCAGCAGCAACGACATGAGCGTCCGGAACACTCCAAAACAGGGGGAGTGGTTCCAGCTCCTTGACTACAAGGAGGAGCCGGCGGACGCCGAGGTCGATGATGCGGCGTCGGAGCGCGGCGGTGCAGCAGGTGCAGCAGCCAACGTGGAGGACTCCGACGACGATGCAACTGGGCTGGAGATCCGGCGGAATGATCCGTCGAAGGAGGCACCGCAGGTGCCAAAGCGCGCACTCCCCGTGGAGTTCGCGTTGGGCGTCGGAGAAAAATCCTCCGGCGGCGCTGTTCATCCGGTAGATGGTTCACCGGAGCGGGAGGAATCCTCGGGAGCCGTCCGGTTGATGATTCAGTGGAGCGGGCTGAATCGGAAGGATCGCTGCAGAGCGACGAGACGCCGCCAAGACTGCCGCGCCGAAGCGGAAGGCAGCGTAGAGCTGGGAAGCGTTTCGACGCAGGCACCAGTCGATGGATCGGCATGACGCGGTGCATGCTGGCTGCATCAACGGAGCCGACGACCGTGCAAGAGGCGCTTGCTCGGCCCGAGAGAAAGCAGTGGGACGCCGCCATCAAGTTGGAGTTGGCGTCCATTGCTGAAAACGACACATGGCAGCTGGTTGACAGGCTGAAAGACGCCAAGGTCATCGGCTCCAAGTGGGTCTTCAAGACCAAATTCACGAAGGAAGGTGTGGTTGACAAGTACAAGGCGCGGCTCGTGGTGAAGGGGTACGCACAGCGTAAGGGCGAGCACTACGATGAGACGTTCGCCCCTGTCGCCAAGTTCACAAGCATCCGGGGGATCCTTGTGGTGGCAGTCGCGAAGGACATGGAGCTCCACCAAAAGGACGTAAAGACGGCCTTCCTCAATGGCATCATCGACAAGGAAATCTACATGGAGGTGCCGGAGGGGGTGGAGGCACCGGAGGGCAAGGTGTGCAAGCTGCGGAAGTCCTTGTACGGGCTAAATCAATCGTCCCAATGCTGGTACCAACAGATGGATAGCTTCATGGCACAACTCGGCTTCAAGCGCTGTGAGGCGGATCACAGTGTATACGTGCGGCGCAGCAGGAAGCTCCATCAGATTGTTGCACTCTACGTGGACGATCCGATCTTGTGCTCCTCAGACCTGCTGAGCCTACAGCAGCTGAAAGAGCAACTGAGCAAAAGGTTCCATATGTCGGACATGGGGGAGCTGGAGTTCTACCTCGGGGTGAGCATTACGCGGAACCGGAGGGCGCGCACACTTGAGCTGGGGCAGGCCAAATACGTGGCCGAGGTGCTGAAGCGGTACGGCATGGACGACTGAAAACCAGTGTGCAGTCCTGTCTCCACGACTTGTGAACTAAGTGCGGCAATGGCGCCGCAAACAAAAGAAGAGCGGGAGGACATGGCAGGGATGCCGTACCCATTGGCGGTGGGTAGCCTCATGTACGCCATGGTGGCGACTCGACTGGACCTGGCCTACGCGGTGGGCCAAGTGAGCAAGGCCACTGCACTGGCAAGTGGTCAAGCGCATCCTCCGCTACCTGCAGGCGACGCGGCACGCACGCCTGAGGTTCGACGGCAAAGGGCGGGTGGACCCTTTGCGTCTGGTCTGCTACACGGACGCAGACTATGCTGGGGATGTGGACAAGCGGAAGTCCACATCCGGCTACGTGTTCTTCCTCCCTGGTGTAGCGGTCTTGTGGTGCAGCAGGAAGCAGGACTGCGTCGCCACCTCCACAGTGGAAGCAGAGTACATCGCGCTGGCCGCGGCGGTCAAGGAGGCAGTGTGGCTCCGCAGGTTGTTGGGGGAGCTGGGCGAGCCGCAGTTGGAGCCTACGATGGTGCAAGAGGACAATACCGGCTCCATCTCGCTGACCAACAACCCGACGCAGCGCAGGAGGACGAAGCATATCGTCGTGCGTTATCACTACGCACGGGACATGGTTGAGAAGGGGCAGGTGGAGCTGTAGCACTGCACCACACACAACATGCTTGCGGATCGCTTGACCAAGGCGCAACCCGCGGACCGGCGCGCGATGAGCGTGGCTGGACTTGGGATGACCAGCTATGATGGGCTGGAGGGCGCAGCGGAAGATGAGTGAGAGCAAGCAGGACCAGCGGGCATGGAAGGTGCAAGGGGGAGAATGGTGAAAAATTGCCCCTCCGTATGCCCAAACGCGGCGCCGGGAGGCGCTGACGAGCTGCCAGAAAGTGGAAATGCCGCTCCGGCGGATCTGGCGACTTGAAGATTGCTCGGATCCTAAAATGAAGGATTGCCCCTAAAATTTGACAAGTTGCTGAATCCGGTGGAAGTTGTTTCACCGGAAGCGGACAAGTATCGAGGGAGATATGGCCTTCCAAAATTGGGGTATGCGCAGGGGCTCTGGGAGCCGGCTGCGACTCGAAATCCGGTCGATAATCGACCGGACCGAGTAACAAAAACACCATCTGGAGAAAATGCTCCGATAAGGCCTGCCGAGGCGTTCGGTGGATGATCCGTCTGATCAGGTGGATCATCCACCGGATCCAGTAGTGCAGGTTGTTACTGAGGGACAGCCAAAATCCTGGCTCGACGTCCGAAACTCAGTAGTACGTTTTGTTACTCGGGGACTTGGTCAAAATTCTGACTGCATGTCAACGGACAGGTTTCGAACCTCGTCACACCCCATCACCAAACATGACCCGAAAGTGGGTAGGGTGCGTGGAAACAGTGCAAGGGACCCCCACACCATGTGCAATGGGATATGCGCCTTGGGAAAGGCGCTTTGCACGTGAACGAATGCGCCACGACGAGTGGCGGCGTCAGGCTTTTGTGGTGGTTGAGACCTGCGCTTCGGCAAGCATAACTTGAGCTACGCTTGGCTGAATCGTGCGTGATTTAGTGCGTTGGAAAGCTCATTAATAGCCCTATAAATGTTGTAATCATGTCCATGTTAAAAAACTAGCGCAAAACAACGTTATTCCCTTCGAAAACTGACTGTCTCTAAATTCTTGCTCTCATAGCGTGAGGCGACCAGAAAGCTCACGCTCAGTCTCAGATTCGCCCAAAACAGTAGACGTGAACCACTAGAGACGATCAGACAAACGTCGGGACTGCACCATGCGGATCTCAACCTGAAAATGGCAAGTGCCGGACCGTGCAATACCAACAAGGGCAAGGTGGTGACGGCCTCGCCACAAGCTCTCGGCGGACTCCAAGTTTTGGGAGCCGCCACCGCGAGCACGGTTGCCAACCCAAAGGCAACCGTACTGCCAAGGGCAACTGTACCGCCAAAGGCAACCGACGCCAACCTCGGCGATACCAAGAAGCGTGCGGAGGCCAAAAAGGTGCTCGACGAGCACGTCGACGCGCACGTGGGCGACCCCCACACGACGGACAATGCGATGGAAGATCATCTCCAGGGGGGATACCCCGATGAAGAGCTCGACGCCGACGATGGCGAAGGCAATGAGGATTGCGACCATCACCATCGTCGTGCGACAAACTCGAGCCAATTGCTCGAGAAGGGCAAGATGCCCGCCGCATCGCCTGAAGCTGCCAATGGCAGCGAGACTGCCGAGAGCAGCAAAGGCGCTGAAAGCAGCCACACGGGAAGTTCTTGCAAGAACGAGCTGGACGATGTCACCACGAAGGCAATTCGCGATGAACGTCGTAGGTTCGCGGAGTTTGCTGCCGAGGCCGCAAGCTGACTCAAGATCACCACCGATGGTGGAGATACGGTACCACATGGAGGAATGGGGGCGGACCCTCCTTCCTACGATGCGGCCGCAATGGGGTAAGGCAGCGCCCACTCGAGCGTCGTCGCCGACGACAGTCTCCTCCAAAAGGTGGGACTCCTTGGAGGCATGTACGCGAACCGTACCCTCTTGCAGTGGGTAAGGGTGCACGGACAACGCGAGGCTCTGGAGGCTATCGTCGATGCTCTGACGACATCAGAGCTCAAGTTCGCGTTCGCAAACCTGCTAGCCCACGTCGGGCAGAGCATCATGGACCTTGACCGTGATCGCCAGCTGCAGCGCCTGGCTACCCATGAGGCAAGCCGCCGATGCAACAACCTCGACAAGGCATTGCAGAGCGTGACCTAGGTGCGGATACAATAGCAATTGCAGCGTGTTGCAGTTGCGGATGCCACTGCCGGTGGCAGCGACGACTTGCCTACCTCGAAGACTTCAAGGTCGGTCATGAACACGTCATTACTCCATAGTGTGGAGATCTTTCAGAAGGGCGTGAAGCTTAACGACTGGCTGGACCGCATGGAGCACGTCCTATGTGTCCACAAGGCTCCACTCAGCCAGTGGGGTGACCTTACCATGACGCGGCTTGAAGACAAACACTTCAAGTATGTGGTCAAGAAGTGGACTGCGCAACAGCCGCACCTCGAGTGGCAGCCCATGCCGTGGGAGGCCTTCTGCGCAATCATGGGCAAGAAGTGCACCCAACGTGAGGAGGCGCAGCGCGCCTTCCACAACATCAAGGACTTCAGGCAGCTGGGCATCTCGCTCGAATCCTACTTGAGCGAGTTCGCCGCACTCGTGGAAGAAGCCGAAAGCTTCACCGAGGGCGATGGGACTCAGACCTTCAAGTACCCTGAGTGCATGCTGCTGGAGTACTTGTGTGATGGTCTCGCCAGCGAGAAGCTGAAGGAAAAGACTACCACGACAGCTACTGGCCAAGCTTGGACAAGCTGGAGGGCGTTGCGCGACTACATGAGCGAAGTGTATTCGGTGAACCCGAAGCAATACTCTGATGCATTGCGGAACGCACGTGCACAACAAGGCCGCGACATGCGCATGGACGCTGCAGGGGCTGGTGGGTCAGCTGGACAACAAGGCGGGGCCAAGGGCAAGCGGCCTGCAAACCCTCCAGCCAAGAAGGCTGGTGGATACAAGGGCCCCAACAACAAGCGCTTCCCCGAGAATGACGAGCTGCAGGCGGCGCATGAGCGTCGCAACACATCCTTCCGCGAAGGGCTCTGCCACAACTGCATGCAGCCGGGCCACTTTAGGGCTCAGTTCCCTCAGGCTGCTGGGGGTGGACAAGAGGCCGCGGCGTTAGCTGCAGCAGTAGCACCTCGTGGGGATGGTGTAGCAGGAGGCCGAGGACAGGGCCGTGGACAGGGTCGCGGTCGCGACAATGGGCCCGAGCGTGGTAACGGACAGGGCCGTAGGGGGAGGGGTTTCCCCATCCCTGAGTGATGTCAGTGGGGACCACTCAGGGGTAAAATTGGATGACGAGTGTGGGTTCATGCTTTCAGATGAGGATGTTACACAATTTCAGTTTTTGACGAGTTCAAATTTCTCTGTTGTCTTTTCTCCTCTTGTTGAACCGCATTCTAGACTTGCTGACCGACATTGCCCACTAAACCTTGTATCTGTGGACGAGATGCATGATCGTACATGCTTAGTGGTGGCAACACCGACCACTGTGCAAGAGTTGTGTGACACAGTAATTGAAGCAAACGCCCTCAAAGCAATGAGTTCAATCACGTTTACGTTACCCTTAGTCGACAATTTTGACCCAGTCAAATTCAAAGACAGGAAGGTGCTAGCCGAATTCACACATGCCCACAAGATGTGGATTCGAGTCAGTGAATCATGAGAGTTGCGACGCCCATCCTAAAGATTCCGTGTTCATCACAAACTTGGCTTGCCGTCATCGAGTTTGTTCACTCGGAAGAATGGGGGCAACATGACGATGCAGTTCAAAGGACACCTAGCTGGTGCTCCCATGAACATACTTGCTGACACTGGAGGGGACGAATCCTTTGTTAGCCTTGGCTTTACCTGACAGGTCGGCTTGAGGTACGAGCCATCAAACGGCGCATTTGTTGTCGGTGATAACTGTACGGTACCCGTGATTGGTACTTGTAAAGCAAAAAATTGTATTCAAGGGTACACACAGAGTGTCACATTGAAGGTACTCAACCTTCTTGACCCGTTTGACGTTGTGCTAGGCGACCCCTGGCTCTGTGACAACAAGGCACTAATGTGCTTTGAATCAAAGCATTTGATCCTCCGAAAAAGGACAACGCTGCTTTACGCTGATTCCGAGTATGGAATCATCACCGACCTGATTCAAAGTCCATGCCAGCTTGTGTGTAATGCAGGTCAAGAGACGTATTTGACAACGTTGTCGATACTTCTTGGCTCAGCTGCAGAAAGTGGAGGACGACGTGACGAAAAACCCCCAGAAGAGATCAGATCTCTATTGGCGGAGTTGTCGGATGTATTCCAAGACCCACCGGCTGGGCTTCCACCAGAAAGACACATGGGCCACACGATTCCGCTGCAACCGGAGGTGACTCCTCCGTTCAGACCCATGTATCACCTTAGTCCAAGAGAAAGGCGAGAGGCCGAACGCCAAATCAAAGAGTACCTTGTAAAGGGGTGGATCAAGTCTCGTAGCTTGCCGTACGGTGCGCCGATCCTTTTTGTGAACAAAAAGGATGGTGGTTTACGCATGTGCGTGGATTACCGGGCGTTGAACATGCTGACGGTGAAAAATCGATTCCCCTTACCGCGGATTGAGGACCTTTTTGACCAACTCCAAGACGCAAAAGTATTTTTGTCCTTGGATTTGTCTCAAGGGTACAATCAAATCCGCATCATGGAAGATGATGTGCCTAAAACCACGTTTCGAATGCACATGGGACACTATCACTTATGAGTGTTTTGCTTTGGGCTTCCGAATGCCCTGGCAACCTTCCAAGGTGAAATGAACCGAACGTTCGCCAAGCAACTCGAATAGTTTATCTTGATTTACCTGAACGAAATCCTTGTTTTCTCCAATTCAATGGAAGAGCACATAGAAAATCTAGGCGAAGTTCTCGCAATCCTTCGGGAACAGAAGTTATATGCAAAAGTGAGCAAGTGCAAGTTTGTACAAGATGAGCTCGAATACCTTTGACACATCGTCGGTAAGGACGGCATCCGTGTCGATCCACGAAAGGTCCAAGCCATTGTGGACTGGCCACGTCCCGAGAATGTTGGGCAGATACGGTCTTTCCTCGGCCTTGCAAAGTACTTTCGACGGTTTATGCAAGGGTATTCGACCCTGGTAGTACCGCTAACCAGGCTCAGGCGAAAAGACGTGCGTTGGGAATAGACACCTGATTGCTAGAACACTTTTCTTAAGGTCAAAGAGCTCCTATCCACGATGCCTGTCCTAGCTCTTCCGGATCCATCACAACCGTGGGAGGCTCGATGTGATGCGTCAGTAGTAGGACTCGGAGCCGTCCTCATGCAAAACGGTCACCCACTTGCGTATGAGAGCCAGAAGCTCATCCCCACGGAAACACGGTACACGACTGGGGATCAAGAGCTCCTTGCGGTAGTACACGCTTTCAAGATGTGGCGTTGCTACCTCGAGGGTGCTGAAGGGGGTGTGATGGTTGTGACCGACCATAATCCATTGGTGTTTTTCCAAATGCGACCGAACCTGTCAAGACGTTAGGTGCATTGGAGTGAATACTTGAGTCGATTCTCGTTCACATGGGAATATCGGCCAGGACGGATCAATGTGGCCGATCCACTAAGCCGACAGCCTGTGGAAATGAAATCAACCACCAAGGTCAGTGGGTGTTTTATGGCCATTGCAACAGTAACACTACAACCACCAGATACCCCTGCACCTCCGCAGCAACCACCACGAGAGATTATCCATTACAATGGTTTTGTAAACAGGATCCGGATGGGATACTGTGTGGATTCTTGGTTTCAAGACTCTCAAAATCTGGACAAGTACGGCTTGGTGGAGGCTGTAGGAATCTTCTGACACATAGAACAAGTTGTTGTGCCAATCTTGGGAGACCTTCGAGCAAAGGTTATCTCCCTGTTCCACGACCCGCCAGTCGCAGGTCATGTGGGACCTCGAAAGACCGGACAGGCACTCTCGGACCACTATTGGTGGCTAGGATGGAGTGTCAATGTCCGTAAGTATTGCATGACATGCGACCCATGTCTTCGGAATAAGGCTAGTAACAAGAAGCCTGCTGGACTCCTCCAACAGCTTCCCAATCATGGGACTCCATGGGAGTGCGTCAGCATAGACTTCATTACTGGTCTTCTGGACACGGCCCGTGGCCACGATGTAATACTAGTGGTTGTGGATCTTTTGACGAAGATGACACACTTCATTCCTACAACCACTGACGTGAATGCAGAGGAGACCACTTGTCTCTTCTTTGAGGGTGTCGTAAAGTACCACGGCTTGCCGTTGTGCATTATCTCTGATCGAGATCGAAGATTTGCTAGTAAGTTCTGGCAAAAGATGCACGAATACTTTGGCAGTGAGTCGCAAATTTCGACAGCATTTCACCCTCAAACTGACGGACAAACAAAGCGCATGAAACACACTTTGGAGTAGATGCTCCGCATGTACGTGGACCCTGCCATGCATGATTGGGACGAATTCCTAGTACCGGCAGAGTTTGCGGTGAACAACTCGGTGAACGAGTCCACATAGTTCACACCGTTCGTGTTGAAGAGTGGTCGACATCCAGTGGTACCCTCTTCATTGGTGAAGAGTGGGAGTATAGGAGGGCAGGTTCCTTCCGCTCAAGCCTTTGCCGAGCGCATCGACTCCTTGTTACAGGAGGCAAATGGTCACCTTCAAGCAGCTCGGTAGCGACAAAAGGCATATGCCAACAAAGGTCGCCGGGAGGTCTCGTTTGACATCGTTGACAAAGTACTGCTTAGCACTAAAAACCTTCGGCTGAAGTCGCCAGGGGCAAGAAAACTTCTACCGAAGTAGATTGGGCCGTTTCCCATTGTGGCACGCATCGGGCCAGTGGCATACTGATTGCTACTTCCGCCGAGTATGAAGATACATGACCTTTTTCATGTGAGCCTGCTAGCTCCATACACGGCAGAAGGAACCGTTCAGCCACCGCCAGCGGTCTTGGCTGCCGACGGCAAGTACGAGGTCCTTCGCCTGCTCTAGCACCGAGAGCGTTCTCTAGGTCGTGCGTTGTCAAGGAGTACCTCGTTCATTGGGCCGGTTGTGGACTTGAACATAACTCATGGGAGTCCGAATCTCAGTTGCCCACAAGGGTGGTCAACAAGTACAAGAGCGATCTTGCAGCTCGCATAGATCGACGCGTGGCAGGAGGTACCACCTGAACGCGGAAAAAGTGATCAACATTCCCACATGGAAGCATTCATGGATAGCGACCATAGGAGGTTGGGGACGCCCAACATGGTTGTCGCGCGGACGCTCCAGCCTAAAGGGGGGAGGCTGCTAGCCATGCTGACCTACAAGCTGTAGCTTAGGTCTAAGTACCATGCACGTGTTCATGTTTAGCTGGAGATTGAAATTATTAACTTTCTTTCACAATGTTGATGACTCACTGACTGACAATCCTACTTGTTGTTCATGAACCGGGATGGTTCATAATAAGTGGGGAGGAGTGTAGCGGGAGGGCTGGTTTGGCCCTCCCTCCTCGCCGAAGCGAGGGGTGGTTGCGCACCACCCCTCGCGTCAGCGAGGGCTGGCCGGTGGCCAGCACTTCGCTGGCTGCCGGCCAGCTTGCTGCCGGCCGGCTGGACGGCCGGCGGCCGGCCAAGCGACCGGCCAGCCACCGACCGGCCAACCGCCAGCCGCCGATCGCAGCCTCAGCCAGATCGGCGGCTGAGAGGCCATGAGGGCCTCGAGGGCAAGGCCTCGTGGCCTCGTGCCCTCGCCCCCCCTCGCCCTCCTTGCAAAACAAGCAAGCGAGGACGAGGGATAGGGGGAGCGAGGGTGAGGTCGAGAGAGAGCTGGCGCGAAATCGCTAGCGTGCCTCGCACGCGACGATTTCATGCCAAAACGGCAAAATGTGAATTGAAGTTCGTTCTCGACAAACTTTGACACGAAATAAACAAAATAACTCGTGCAAACACACGAGTTCGAGGTAAAAAACCCCCGTTTGGGTCCCAAAACCAGGGGTTTGGTTAAAAACGGAAATGGGCTTTTGGAGACTCGAAATGTTCGAGTATCCCTGCTCTGGGTTGTTGATGATGATTTCCCCTCAGTCCTGCAAAGGGGGTAAACCCCTGACGCAGACTGAGAACGCCATTTTGCGAACTCCGACGACGACTACAGAGCAGGAGCTGGAGATACGACGCGTTACACCCACTTTTCGCCAACATGGCAACCACTTTTTACGCCACCGCTCGCGACTACCCGGACGACGACGACGACCATTCTCCCGAGGTCCTCGTCTCCCGCTACCACCATGAGTCCTCCTTCCTTTGGACAGAGTAGGTGGAACACGAGTGGAAGTGTCACGTCAATGTCGTTGAGCACATGACTCCACGCTCCCCAGACCGTGTTGAAGACTGCAAGATGCGACTAGGAGGCAGTCAACGTGTCTATCTGTTTCGTGGTTACCATGCGGGTGGGTTGAACCCACTTTGTATGTAGACATGGCGTCGTCGCTGACGGGGTTGGACCTCCTACTATGTCAAAGTACGCTGACCGTTACCCAACTCACACTAGTATGTCTTGTGCCCATTTTCTATACATGTGGCTGAAAGCTCCGGCCATGTTGTTTGTGCAGGGTCGTCTGACGAGGAGACGCCACCGCCCCTGCCGGAGAAGACTGGCAAAGATGTCAAAGCCGCTCCTGCGCATGCACGCAAACGCAAAGGAAAAAACACGGATTTCCCAGGTGGTCGGGCCTTTCGCAACATGGAGGCCTGTCTCAAAGCTACCCAAGACTACGTAGTCGACCGCGACATGCCGGTCTCCTGGGTCCACAGTGAGCCAACTTGCTTCAAAGTCCGCTACGGACTGTGGAAGACTACAGGTTGCCCATGGCTCCTGAAGGTGCGCTTTCAGCGCAAGCACGTCAACGTTACCGTCATCGAGTTTGTAGATGGCCACAAGTGCTCCCCCACCACCAAGAAGGGCAACCAGGCACGTCAGGCTGCATGGGTGCTGCAACAAATTAAGTAGACCATCAAGAAGAAGCCGTCGACCGACACAAAGGCGCTGCAGCAGATTGTTGAGGCTCACACAAAGGAGAAAGTCCACTACTCCATGGTGTACCGTGCGAAGAAGGCGGCCTAGGAGAAGCTAATGGGCGAGAAGACGTTGTCGTGGTCCCTCTTCCTAGCGTACATCACGCAGGTTAGTAATTTTTGCCTCCGACTCTGCTTCCCCATCTGTCAATACCTGTGTTGCAAATCTGTGTATTGAACGACCGTCCCCATGGCATGTATGTCGTGCAGCTGAAACGAGTGGACCCCTAGACATTTGCATGCGCAGAGCAAGACAAGAAGAAGCACTTTTGCCGAGGTTTCGTGGCACCCGGGGCTTGTCGGGAAGGGTGGAACCATGTGCGGTGCATCATTACCATGGACATGACGTTCCTCAAAAATCGTTTTGTGCAGATTCTTCTCATTGCTCAATTCTGGGACGCCAACAACTACTCCATGCCCATGGCGTGGGCGCTGTGCGGACAGGAGGACAAGGACAAATGGACTTGATTCGTGTAGCAATTGTCAGAAGCGTATCTCATGGCTTGCGACCGAGGGACAGCCGTCATCTCTGATCACGACGCCGGGCTCCTTGCTGTTGTGGCCCGAGAAATGCCAGGTGCTACGCACACATACTGTGCACAGTATGTGTGCGTACAATATGTGTACGCACATATACTGTACGTGAAGTCCAAGGGGGGGGGTGTCGTGTCAACGCAAACCTCTTATGGACCCTCACGAATGCCTTCACCGCAAGGGAGTTCAAGCACGCACAGGAGGAGTTGGAGAAGGCATCCGAGCAGAGTCTGTAGTACATTTTCGGTGGAGGAGCAGAACCGGGCATTCCGCTCACAACATGGAGCCGTGTCTACATCCCCGTGTTACGTGGCGGTCACACAACTAGCAACGCGGTAGATTCCTTGAATGCTCATATCATAGACCTCCGCCATCTCTACCCCTTTCACCGCTTTGCCCAGCTGTACATGTGGGTGCAGAAGCTGTTTGCAGATCGGCGGAAGCTGACGCATGACTGTGAAACGACACTGGCTCCCTTCGTGAAAGAAAAAGTAAAGAACTACACGCAGAAGGCGAGGGAGTATGACATCATCGTGGCTCGTCCACTCTCTGGGACGGTCTTGGATACCAAGAGTCTCTCCGGGCGTGACGTGGACTACACCGCCAAGAAGTGCAGCTATGGCCAGTGGGTCGAGTACGGATTTTTGAGCCAGCATGTCGTGAGTCTGCTGCTGGACGCAGATGTCAACCCCGAGATGTACGCTGACATCCACTTGACGAAGATGGCATGGAAGAGAACCTACCATCACCCCATGCACAGGGTGAACCTTTGCGAGGTACAGTCAGCGGAGAATGGATGGGGGCCGCAGGGCAAAAAGCGTGGTGGTGGGAGGCCCAAGTCCAAGGGCAAGTACCAGTGCGACCATTGCAAGAGTGACCGCATATGCAGCCATTGCGGTCTCTGTGGACATGGTCTGCGTAAATGCACCAACCCCCATGCTCTCTCGCCAGCTAATGTGGTCGCAGCTCGTGCCAAACAACTTGCCTCAGTACGCGGCGTGCGAGGTGATGGTGGACGTCAACTTGGAGCAGCAGCAGCAGTAACATCAGTAGCAGTAGCACTAATAGCAGCAGCCAAAGTAGGAGTAGCAGCCACCACGGGTGCTGATGGGGGTGGTGGTGATGCTGCGGATGAGGCTGCCGTGGCTGCAGCAGCAGCCATGGCAGGTGAAAGTAGTACTGCAGGTGGTGCGGCAGATGCAGCTGCCGTAGCCTCTGCAGCAGGTGAAAGTGGTGAGGTGCGTGGTGCGGCAGCAGCAGCAGGAGGCACAACAGGAGATGATGCAGGTGAAAGTGAAGGGGCGGGTGAAGCAACAGACCCCGCATTCTCATCCCAGGTCGACAACTCTGGGAACCCTGCAGACTCTGATCCCTCAGCATCAGACTGGTCAGAGGATGACAGTGCCTCTGACTATGAGACGACTGAGACAGAAGAGTGGGAGTCAATGAATGGCTCCTCCTAGTCTGACTCTTCTGGGGACGACGCGTCGATGCAATGCAAAAGGAAGCGCAAAGGCCGCTGTGTGTGAACATAGGTAATGCTACATTGTGTGATATGCATTCTTCGCCCATGGTGAATAACTTTGTTCTTCACCAACCTTAACTCTGCTATCTTTACTTTTGGTGTTCTGTGCACGTGAGGAAGATCCATGTCCTTCTGAAGACGGTGGTCAAGCGGCAACCAAGGCTCAAAGTGCACCGGTAGAGGGTCAGATCACATGTGGCCCACGACACGGGATGTCTGGTGAAGGATACAGAAGTCTTGTGTTCTAAGATGACTAGTCTCAACCTAGGGAAGAGAGAGATGGAGGAAGCCATACATCAAGTGGCCAACCCATACACGGGCATGTGTGCGTCCCCATTTGGGGAAGCCTTCTATGGTGCATGCCTAGAGTTCAGTGAAGGTCCAGAGTGTCCTGCTTGTTAAGTCATCTGTTTTGTGCACAGCTTACCTATGAACGTTCAGTTGTGGATCAGTACATGTGACTTAGCGCCTCTGTTGTACTGGGCTTGATGTTGTCGAAGATGTTCTCAATGTCATTTGACTCCTCCACTCTCCCTTGTGTTTGATCCACCTGGTCACTAATTACAAGCGAAGTTACCTTTGTGATTAATAGTACATTCATTTCTCCGTAGTTCAGCCACTATAAAAATGTTCACTATCCATCGGTGTCTGAAGTAGGTGTTGCTAAGATGGATACTACAATGCTTAGTTTTGTGCCTCAGTCTCTCCCTTGCACTACACTGTCCCCTGAACTTTGACGTAGGTACTCTTGAAGAGTGAAGTAGTACTCTTCATGAGTATGTATACTAGTAGCAGTTACACAGTGATGGAGAGTCTAGAGGCGGCTAACTACCACAGAGAGGGCTTCCATGAGACAAACCAGAGGGCACCACTTCTCATACAAAGATGTAACATACTATATGAAAGCGTACATAAATGTACGACATGACCAGTATCTCTACAATACATACCTGAACCCTAGAAAAATAGTGGACACACAAACAATGTTCTCGTGCATACATATTCAGCATGACCACTCCCTGCCCCAAGGAGACATAATAAGTGGTCACATTCTTCAACAAACCGTTGAAAGATGTACCACATGTCCACTATGTGTCAGCTATCAATGAACAAGCATACATTGTAGACAATTCATGACAGTGCTAAACACTGTATTCATTCTCTGTGGCACATGCAAAGAAGACAACATTGGGAACGTTGATGAAGAAGTGATGAAAACATAACCCAAGCAACCACGGAGGGTATCAAGCCCAAGGCGTCCACTTCCCAGGGGTGTTCAATGGATGCGGAGTTGGCATGCGAACACCCAAAATCCAGCACATGGTCTCTGGTTTGCATGGGTCCTTCACCCAAGTTGGTTGGACCTCCGTTGCAATGAGCATGTCCCAGCGAGCCTTGATTGTAGCCCATGCCTCCTTGACTTGCTGAGGAGTGAGATGTGGCCTGCTGGTTGTGGTAGGTTCGCCGCCCCATGCGCCAATTTCATCCCATCGGTACATCCTCAAAACAGTTACCCCTTTGTAGGTACGCTCGGTGTAGAAACGCGTACGCACGTCCATAACTGGGCTCGGTGTCGTCATGTCCATAGACCGTTCAACCCATGTCTTGTACGGTGTACAACAGTATGAATGGAGATGGCTAATGATGATTGCCAGCTCCGTATTTGTACGTGCTCTAGGAGCAGTTACATCCGCATGGACAGTTAGGCTTGGATGAGATCCATGCCTCCCATATGTCTGGGTTGTTCAATGGTCTCACACTGGGCAATGGCCAGTCGAGGGTCTGTGCCATGGCTTCAGGTGTCGCGGGCTATGTGGACTCTGGCGGATGGCGCCCATGTATGCTCCTCATACGTGCCTCTCTGCAGCCCCATGCTTCCTCAATTGTGACCCATGCTCGGTGGGCAACAAAGGGGTCCACAGAATATCCAGTACTCCACCCTTGACCTTTTCCATAGTTCATGCGCCCCTCGGATGACATGTCAATAGTTTGTAATGGTTAACCGTACTATGTACGTCGTAATAAAGACAAGGGATACGTCAAACGGCGTTGTGGACAGGACGACCCAATGTCCGGACGCGGACTGTAGGTTTGAACTCTGTCCCTTATTTGACTTACCACTTTTCAGCTCAACGATGATTTCGACGGTTTACACAGTGAAGTTTGCTTGGTAATATACTTTGCACAGGATAGATGGTGCTCGCGATAGGCGCGTGAGCGGCCCCGGATCATTGGACGCTTACGAGTACCGTGTATGCACTAGACCAATGGTATTCCGCAATGACAAAGACGCCAAGTCAGGGTGGAATCTGGAAAATGTGTGATGTACTGGCATTGTCGACTGCCACGCTATCCTTGGTGCGCGAGGCTACCCTGGGTAAGGGTGCACACAGATCCCAGGATCCGTGGTAACTACCCGTGGATACCGGTTCCAGAACTGGATTCGCGAATCCGGTTCCGGGATCTTGGATCCGGTTAGTATTCCCGGATCCTGAACGGATCCATATGGGGGGGGGGGAGGAAAAAACTACAAGAGGTCCTGCTCAAATCTGTCGAGAATCCGAGAAACTTGCGCATTGAAATTCGAACAGTCATGCCCGCACGCCGCGCGTGCATGACTGTTTGCTTGACATCCGCACTAGAGTGGAGCATGACCGTGCATCGGACGTGGACCACCAGAACTTCGGGCGCAAAGTTCTGGTGGTCCACATCCGACGCACGGGACCGACCCTCACACGAGGACCGGCCTCAGTGGCCATTGCCTGACAGGCACAGACAATCCAACGGCGTGGATCGTTTGTGTCAGACATCAGGTGCGCGAACCATGGATCCCCTTGAGACTGCTCCCATAGCAGCACAGCACACTGTTATGGGAGGACTCGCGAACCCTCCAAGCGCAGGGTTTGCGAGTAATCCCAGAACAGCATGCTACGCTGGGCTCCTCCTCAGAAGGAATACATGTTGCGAGCATGCCCGACTCCTCCCAGCGAGGAGTCGAGCGTGCCCTCGGTAGGAATCGATTTTGTCCAGGAATACTTGGCTGGATCCGGTATACGGGAACCATGGTTCCGGGTCCCGGATCCGTGAATCCATAGATCCGCGAATCCATGGATCCGTCACCCCGGTTCCGGATCCAGGTCCAGGATCCGTCCCGCGGATCCGGATCCACCTCAAGATCCGCGGATAGGAACCGTGTGCAGCCTTAACCCTGGGGTCCTGTTTCAATGCTGTTGTCTTCCGCTGGCCCGTGTGGATAGTGGGTATGCGGAGAATTACATCGTCCCCCATACGATTTTTGGCATGATGGACGTCCGAAGTATTTGTGTTAAAAAGTGGCCCTCAAAATTATTATGTACATTTCCTGGACGTTACACGTGTTTTCCTGCCAAAGTGGCCCTCATATTCTTTTTGTGCGAAGACTAGGTATGACGTCCTTTAGTTGCGAGGATAGTGGGTATGCAACAAGTGCACCCAAAAGACTTTCCACGGGCAAGGAACCCAGTCCAAAAAGACTTAATCCTGCTGCTTTTTTAAGTTTGACAAATTCACTATTTGCCACACTTCTCTCACTTACGAAAGCTATCCGCCATGTGATCCGTTTTTAGAAAGCTATTTTCCATAGATGCCAAAGTTGGATCATAAGAAGCCACGATTTCCGAAAGTAGATCACCAGAAGCCACACATACAGGCCTTTGTAATCTCCCATGTAGAATCAAAGTTTAATCACGTTCTGCACATGGGAGTTCTCCAGGTTTGACGATCAAATATTGTCAAACCTGCGAAAAAAGTTTATGAGTATCAACTAACATACTCACCCGGACTCCATCAAGAAAAGTAAACCTTGACTTTGATGAATGAATAAATACAACAATAACATATCATGACAAGCCCTTAGTTCACAGGGTACATAGTAATATCTTATGTGACCCTCGTGGCATATCGTGCTCACGAAAAAAAAGGGCAACTACATGCGAACTGCTTGGTTTGCGACGCGTCTAGACGCGAGGTGGCAGGTCTAGATCGTGACTATGGTAGCTGCCTGGTTTGCTTGCCAGCAAATTATAAATGTCGACTTTGGACTTTTATGTTTAGTTTATGCTTTTTTTCAAGCCGCATAGATTCAAGGACCTGCAATCGATGGAAACTAGTCTCGTATGTACTGTTCAACGGAGTTTCTCCGGAAAACACCTTTTGGTCTCTGGTTCAAATGAATAGTTCCCAACAATGATGCACCCGCGAGATACATCGAGTTCTCGGCATTCGTCGAGTGGCAAAAGCGACTCACACTTGCACTCGCCCTTCTCACTCGTTTCTTGCTTTTGATTGACTAGTGTGTTGTGTGGTGCATGCCTGGTTCATCAAATCATGTCGGCATCAATTCGTCCAGCACCGGACGAATCGATGCCAACATCATCCGGTTTTATTGCACGTTTCTCCATGTTTCTGTTCGTCGGCCGTCATGTTGTACGTTCACCCCCCATCACATAGACATCCAATGGGAGGGCGCTTCCAGAATAGGGCTCTCCGAGTAACCAGTGTTGGTTACTACCCGTCGATAGAAGCCACACAAACCATTGTGTGACTTCTAGCCGCCATGACGGACGCCGATGGATTACCCATGTACCCCACGATGGTGCTACATCGTAGAGGAGAGCGTGACAACACGACGGGCCTCTGGAGTGTCTCGATACTTCTCCAGCGCCTACGACAGCACCGGGAAGACGCTGTCGATTCGTTATGACAACCCTGGTGGCTTGTCGGGAGCAAGGAGAGTTTTCTCGATGGGTTGAGACCCGCGCACCTGGCAGACTGTACCGGTGTGACGAGGAGACCCGATCGCTGTAGTAGTGCTTCCGATGTCCAAAACGTGGTTTGAGATGTCTGGACGCTGATTTCGAGTGTTTCTAGCACTGCTCGTATTTTCGGTGGTCGAGACCCGGGCACTCAAAAGCTGTTCTGGTGCTTTGAAGAGACCACCTTTGTTGGTCTCGTGGTGTATGTAGTGTTTTCTCCCCGCTGACTCGTTTGGGTTCAGCGGGGATGACGGGGCCTGGTGCGGCTAGCTGCCGGTGCCCCTACATAAGTCCGCAAGGGGCTCATTTGTACTCTCTCCTTGTTCTTTCATATTATGCGCTCAAGACTTAGCCAAATTACTGCCATTTTGCAATGCACTCACACACAAAGCTCATGCTTTGTGTTTGCATGGGCATGCATGCCCTCATTAACGTCCATCATGGTATCAGAGTGCAGGGGGGCGTGTGAGGAGCAGACGTAATGGAAGCATGGCAGTGGGCGGAACGCAGAGAGAAGGTGCCACGTGGTGCCACGCCAGCAATAGTGTGAGGGAGCGCGAAATGCACGTGAATGCCATAGGGGTGGTGAGCCACGTACAGCAACATTAGCGACTACGATAGCAGCAGAAAACATAGCAGCAGCGGCAACTATGGTACCGTGCAATAGGAGCAGTGGCGGTAGAGGAGCCGCTCACACCAAGAGTAACAGCGACGGTAGCAGCAGTAGCAGTGGCGCGCACTAGCATTTGCATCAGCTGTGCCAGCGGCAACAGCAGCAATAGCGGCAGTTGTATTGCTGCACAACAGAAGCAGCAACAACAGCTGTAGCAGCGTAGTAGCCATTATAGCAGCATTGACAGTAGCAACAGCAGTAGCTACTGCTGTAGTAGTGGCAGCTACAGACGGAACATGCAATAGCATCGACGCAACATGCGTCGCTGCCGCAGCAGTAGCGTGCAGCAGCGACGTTAGCAGTAGCAACAGGCAACATTAGCAGCCGCGGCAATAGCAGCCAGTAGTAACGGCGACAGCAGCAAGCAGTAGCACCAGCTGTTGCGTAGAGTAGCAGAAGTAGCAACAGTATCAGCAGCGGAAGGGGTAGCAGCAATAGTGGCAACAACAGCAAGCAGCAGCAGCAGCTGCTACGCAGAGTAGCAACAATAGCAGTAGCAACAGCGAAAGCAGCAACAGTAGCAACTACAGTAGCTACAACCGCCGGCGCAGCTGCTACTACAAGAGGGCCTCGCAGCCCTCCTCCCAAGGTCCCCATCGGAGAGGACCCCTCAAGCCCTCAATGAGGGCCCCCCTTGGAGGGGACCTGTTGACCCATCAAGCCCCCCTCTCAAGGGGCCCCTTAGAGGGTCCCATGAGGTCCGTGAGCCCCTTGTCTCGTCGGCCAACCGGCGGAGGGAGGGCCGACGGTGAGAGAGGGGTGGACCCCCCCTCCGTGGTTCGCTCGCTCGCTTGCACAAGCAAGCGAGCGAGTGAGCGTGCACCGGAGGGAGGGCCAGACAAGCTGGACACCTCCCCCCTTTCCCTCACCCCCCCTTTTCTTATTTTCTCCATTGCCCCAACTTTGGGACAATCAAGAATAGGGGGATGAGAGTTCAAAAACATACAACAAGGATGCAACTGAGAGCAAGTGGTGAAGAGAAAAAAAAGAAAATGAGGGTGAGGACCAGAAGAAAAAAAACTTTGAATACCTGCCACCAAAAATCGCAGACGCAACCCGTCAAACAACCGCCGCAACATCACCCATAGTGGCAGCAGCCACAGCAGCAACAGCAGCTTCCACAGCATCTGCGGCGGTGGCGGTGGAATGGCGACGACTGCATAGTGTAGAGCAGTCGCAACAGTGCTTGCAGTCTCCCATTCCCAGCCGACAACGGACTTTCATCGGCGAGGACATCTTTTTTGAGAGGCGTCGTGGACCGTTGTCTCTCTGGGGCTTGTGGATTGGTCCCCGCACTTCAATTCGTAGGATCGACGGTGTATTCAGGTTTCTCCATCTTCATGGGCTTGGTCGTCTACAGCTTGGAGCAGCAGCCGCATCTGTAGCCTCCACACCTTCTGTTCTTGAAGCACTTAGTCACAACTAGTGAGACTCCTGTGGTAGTGTAGATCCTCCCGTCTGGTCACGTTTGTTGACCTCGACATCGTGACTTGTAGGAGTGACTGTTGTATACTGGTCTCATCCTCTCCTGTGGCTTGGTGTTTACCATGGGGAGTAGGTGCCCTCAGCACCTATCCATTGTCTGGCACACGAGATGAGTGTACACACATCTAGGCAGGCGTCCTACGCATTTGCCTGCTACTACTATGGTGATGGATGTCATGGTTGGCGTTACTGCTGGACGTGCCCTTGCGACTGGCGGATTCCAGTCGCAAGGGCACATCCACCTTGGCTTAAGCCTCGTCCGAGTATGCGTCCTCTACATCATGCGGATCTGCTCGCGTTGGTAGATCCCCTAGCTGGACCTCTGGCGACCATATTCACTGAGATACACGGCCTGAGGCACTTAGTGCAGCGGCTTTGTGACCTTGTTGTCACCAAGCGTGATTCTGCTACTAGTTTGTCGACAACCTTCTTGGTCTCATCTCCCTCATCCTCTCCTCATTTCTCATCCCATGGTTTCCCTTTGGCTCCACTTGCCGACCAGTCCTAGGCTGTCACCATCCTCTCTATCCTCCACTCTCTTGCTACCACAACACCACCTCGAGATGACGTCTTTATGTAGTTGTTCTAGTTGTGTGTGCTCGCGGCGTTAGCGTTAACGCTCCGTACGCCGTGCTTGTGCCGGTCTTGATACATCTTCCACCTCCTCAGCTTTCATTGCTGTACCTATCAAGGTGGAGTGTGGTCACCGCGCATTGCCTGCTGTAACCGTATTGACAGGATCCGCGCTCGTGGTGTGTCGTGGTGCCCAAGTGTCAATTGAGGCAGATCAAGATGATACGGTGACAGCACATGATGTATAGTGTGATCCCGACATGGCGTTCATGGTGGATACTTGCGTGTCATCGAGCTTGACTTCCATGTCCGGGCTGGATCGAGATCTTCCGCAGCAGCATGATACATCAAAAGGAGCGCATACCCGGCGTCCCTGGACGGTGCCACTCGAGGCTCCGATCGTTGTGGGCTTCAATACACATGGCAGAGCAGTAACACACGTGACACATTCAGATGATGATCCGTACTCCATGGTGAAAGCGACGAGTCTTCTCGGTGAGGCAATGCGTGAGCCCTAGTTACACTTGCTCGTTGCCTTGACTGGCACTATATCAGTCGTCGAGCCGGAGTCATGCACAGCCGTGTCCACTACGCTAGCACCTAAGGACAGTGTAGCCGAACTGTATGCTGATGGAGTCACCTTGTCAGCAGGAGCTGAATTTGGCCCTGGCGTGTTCATCTGTTGGTGACCCTGGTGATCACATCGACGCTGAGAGTGGCAGTACCTATACGAATGACGGATTTGTTGGGAACGAGGACAGTGGGAACTGAATGCTTGCTCACCTCTCTAATGGTAGTGTCTCCATCTGACATCACACTCAAGGCTGGTAGACTCATACATGAAAAGGGGAGGTGTCTCTCCATGATTGAGAGACCACATGATTTATCTCCTAGGATCTGTTCAGCTGCGGTATCAGCATCTCCATCGAGGACATCAACGTCAGCTTTATCTACCCAGGGGGAGTGTAGTGTGGACCTCCACCTGACGTCCCTTCATCAGAGCTGCCTCGTGAGGGTCCCTACTCTGCTATGAGCATACTACTGTAGCCGGTGTGTAGCTCATGCTATGTGCCTGTATAGCTGCATGTGGATGATAGCACTCTGTTGGTCGAGACCTGGACACTTGGTGGGTTGTACCAGTGTCACAAGGAGACCATGTGATCGTTTTTCTTGGTGTGTGGCCATACTGCGTGTGGCATGTGCATGCAAGCTGGCTTGCTCATAGTGGTCGAGACCCGGACACGTGGTGAGTTGCACCCGTGTTACGAGGAGATCCCCCCATGATCCTGTGTGTTGGTTGATGGTGCTATTACGGCCAACATACGGACACCTATTGGATTGCTCATAGTGGTCAAGATCCGGGCATTGGTACCGCCAGTGTCACGAGGAGACCCTCTTGTTGTCTGACATGTGTATGATGTGCATTACACTGGTTTGTGCGCGTGAGCATCTCCTCTCATGGTCAAGACCTGAACACATGGTGGGATGTACCAGTATTGTGAGGAGACCTTGTGACCTTCATTATGCCCCAGGGGGATATTGGGCCTAGCCTTTGTGCATAGATGGATAGCAGATGTGTGTATGTGTGTGTGTGTGTGTGTGTGTGTGTGTG
>SZWC01001775.1:0-13019 GCA_023375785.1 Penium margaritaceum | reverse complement strand
AAGTTGAACGATAAGTCCGATGTACGGTACAGACTCCAACATCAGCGTCACTAGTCGAGTGTGACGGAATACACTCAATGTTTTTGTAAAATCATCATCGGTAGTGATCTAGATTCCCAAAGAACCATGTTTGTATTACAACAACGACCTCTTGTGAGATATCCGACAAGGAATCCCCATTTTTGGCATGTGGACGACCTCCCATGCATGACCGCGGCAGCCAATGGCACCGAGAGTGCCGAATACAACACCCAGATATAGGAATTCAACAACTGGCAATCCCAAAGCCACATTTTTTACTGTGGCAGAAGAAAGTCCCAGTCGTTGGAAACCTTGCCCTTGATGGAGATTAACACTTTTGATCTATGCAATCAATGGCTCTGTTGGACTTGTGGAAAACTGGCACATGTTTTGCGTGATTGTCGGATTTTGCATCAACAAGGGGGGAAGTTGCAGAGAAGAAATGAGGAGTCGGGAAACACCAAAGGGTTGGAGTAGACAATGAGGCTTCTGTCCAGTCACAATTTTTTGCCCCGACTGACCACCTATTTGAGCAGCTCATGTCACCGTAAACAAGGGTTCATGAAATCGCAAAGTTGGACGAGGGATATGAAGTCAACCAACCGGCGATACAAGAACAAGTACAACTGAGGGCTTTTAGGAATCACTGAATGGTACAGGCATTACTGGATGAAGGAGCTTCTCACAACTTTGTAAGCAATGATATAGTTTTGAAGCTGGGCTTGCAGACAAAACCAGGGTTGTTTGAAGGAAAAACCGTTTATGGGCGACTGCAGATCCGTCAACTTTGCGAACCACTTTGACTACAAATCAGACATCTGCACAACACAACAATCTGGACAACTTGCACAATGAGCAACCACAGAATCATCCTCGGGCGAGATTTCCTATATCAAGAAAGTGTGCAAGTGGACCAGAGCAGCGAATTGGTTTACGTCAACATTGCTTGCAGGTAATGACAAATGCCTTTGTCAAGCAACCCACAACGCCATGGCAGCTAGGAGAAGTAGCAGAAGAAGATGTAGTGACCACAAAATGCAAAGCAATCTCTGTGGATGTGGCTAACTGGTACTTGAAGCGTGCAGCTCAAGCGTGGCTAGTTCACGTACAAGCAGGGGCAACAGAAGAAAATCATAGCTATCAAGGCAATGGCAAAGGTCTCGACACTTGAAAGGTTTGCAGCAATACCGGAGGAGGTTGTAACTCTCATTGAGGAGTTTGAAGGGGTTTTCCCCAATGAACTGGCCCAAGAGCTACCTCTGCAAAGGAACATTGACCACCAGATAGAACTGAAGCCAAGCAGCAAACCGATGGTAAAGGGGACCTATAGGATGAGCGATTATGAGTTGACCAAACTCAAGGAGCAGCTAGACAAGATGCTCATTCAGGGGTTCATCAGACCTTCCATGTCACTATACACGACACTTGTACTTTTGTACAAAAGACAACAAGAGAGATGCTGATGTCAGTGGACTACAGAGTGTTGAATGACATCATCGTCAAGAACCGCTAGCCTCTCCCACAAGCGGACAAACTTTTTGACCAACTCCGTGGGGCCCAAGTTTTCAGCAAAATTGACCTACGTAGCGGGTATCATAAGTTGCGCATCTCTCATAAAGAAGTAAGAAAATACATCATTCTACAGTAGATAGGGACTCTTCAATTTCACTGTTATGCCGTTCGGACTCACAAATGCCACCGCAACATTTCTGGCAGTAACAAACAACATATCTTCCCGTACCTCGACGACTTTTTCATCGTGCATCTTGACGACATCCTTGTGTATAGGTGCACGTCGGAGGAGCACAATGGACACCTCTGAAAATTTATTGAAAGCTTACAAAGAGAGATCTTTTTGGATAGCTCTCAAAGTGTGACTTCAGTCGACCATTGATTGAGTTTTTGGACTGTATCATCAGCGACCGACGGATCACCATGGACCCAAAACAAGTGGAAGCCATGGCTAATTGGCCGACACCTACGAATGTTTAGGATGCCACAGTGCGTATGGGCCCCCGCAATTACTGCTATTGATTTGTAAAGGACTACACTCAAATGCGAGCACCTCTCTCCAGTCTCACTCGCAAAACCACTGTGTGTAATTGGGGGGACAGCAAACCAGAAGCGTTCAACACTTTTTGAGAAATGCTTTGACCTTGGTGCAAACCTTACAATTGGCAGATCCAACAATAGGCTACATCATGACCACCGACGTGTCGGATTGAGCCATTGGAGCCGTTTTCCTCCAAGACAACAGCGGTGGAGAGCAACCTGTCATGTACATGTCGAGAAAATTGCGCGGAACAGAACTCAACTTCGAGGTGCACGAGAAAGAAATGCCTGCACTAGTGCAGGTTTTCAAAACATGGTGGGAATACATGGAATTCTGACAATGCGTTGTCCGCACCGACCATCATGCATTAAAACATCTCAAGACAATCAAATCTAAACTGTCGATAAACTCGATGGATGGAGTTCCTCAAGTCCAAGTTCGACTACAACATGGAGTGCCGGTCTGGAAAAACTAATCCGGCGGATGCTCCAAGTTGGTGGCTAGATTTGATGGTCGAGATCAACACATTGCTCATTGAGCGAGACCCATACCTCTCAAGGCTGTTCGCAAAGGGTTACAAGGAGTTCGACAGGTACAACAAGACCAAGTTCTGGTTCGACAACCCCTATTGGAAATGGTGACTTACTCGTTCGGTCGTCGATCCAATAAGCAAGGAACTGTAAAGAATGCTATTGGAAGAATGCCACGACTCCGGTCCACGTGAAAATTTTGGTGAAGAAAAGATGCTCAAGAAGCTGGAAAAGTACTATTGCTGGGATAGGATGGAGACCAACATGTCAGCTTTCTGCAACCCGTGCGACATCTGCTACAGACAGAAGTCTGGTCGCACGAGACCACCTGGTCTACGCCAACCCTTGTATGTTCCGACGGAACCGTGGGTCGCCATCAGCATAGAATTCATGATGGGACTACCCGCCACTCTCAAAGGTTATGATGCCATCCTTGTTGTGGTGGAAAATGTTTAAAAAATATCGCACTTCAAAACGACGACGACCACCTTCACCGCAAAAGGAACAACACAACTGTTTCTAGATCATGTCACAAGGTTGCACGGCGTGCAAGTAACCATTATCAACAACAAAGACAACCACTTCACTAGCTGTTTTTGGCCCAAAGTAACCACGGGTTATGGCAGCCGGATCTAGCTATTGATGGCACTCCATCCTCAAACCACCGGACAGATGGAGCAGAATAATCAGAAAATTGAGCATCTTCTCTGCACATTATGTGAGTCGCACGGCACTGATTGGGAGGTCAAGCTGCCAACCGCTGAACTCACATACAAATCCACCACTTCCATCACAACTGGTAAAACTCCTTTCAAAGGTATACAGAAAATTCTATGCCACACCTGCTGGTTCAGAGAGTCAGAGCAACATTCGTGCAGTCGACATCCACTGTAGGGACATCTCAAGCATTTGGGGGGAAACATGGCAGAGTCTTGCAAAGACTCAAGCAGTGATGGTGCAAGCAGCCAATTAAAATTGCAACAATTACGTGTTCAAAGTTGTTGATGGCGTCCACCTCAAATTTGAGGGTAGGACTATGCAAAGCTCAAATCGTGGTGTTTGGGACCATTTGAGATTGAACGAATGAAAACACTTGTCATCGCTTGCCTTCACCTACCTGATGGCATGGCGATTCACCCCGTTTTCTACATTTGTAAAATCCAAGAACTACTGGGTACCGAGCACAAACTTCCCCGGCAGAGACATCGCACCTCCGCCTGCCGTACAAGTGGACGGATATACGGAGTACGTGATTTAAGACATCCTCTGACATAAAAGTCATGGAAGAAAGACAATACCAGGTCAAGTGGCACGGCTACAACGTTGCGCACAACAGTTGGGAGTCCTACGACAACCGTCAAGACGTCGATCGACAGTTAGTATTGTTGTTACCAGTCTACGTCTACTACCCTGCTGCTACATTGCAGCTAAAAGGGGTAGAAGTATTACGTCCTTGACGGACACGATTCCCTAAAATCCGTGAGTGGGCATTTCTGTAATTACGTTCCTGGCCCACCACACGGCCACTTCTGCATTTTCTTGCCCTTTGGACGAGGGTATCTTGACCTCCGGTATTCCGTTCTAGAAGTTTTTGACAAGCTCCACCACCTTCCAGAAGGGTCAACATAAATTTCACGAACTATGTCAATGTTTCGATGTTATTCGGGCGACTTCTCCATGCCCCTGACTTCTTGGTGAAGCTTCTTGAATCAGCCACTCACGGCGTGATCTCGCATGTGTCGCCGATCCGAGCACAAAGGACCCAACATATGCCTCATTCCAATTCTCAGCATTGCGTATATATGTATATGTATGTATGTATATATATATATATATATATATATATATATATATATATATACATGTATAACTTCTTGTATATATGCATGTTCTCGATTCACTCAACACTTGTCATTGAAGTACACTTATTGGTTGATACAAATTGTACACCTGTCCCAAATCATCGAATCGTCATTTTTCCCGTACCTCATCCCTGTGAACCATCCACTATCCGCTCGGCGTAACATACAGGGTGTCATGTTTCACCAGTTCTTCATCCAAAAAGTAGACAAAGTACACACAAAGTAACTTCATGTGGAAAGACCTCATTCTGCCACACACACCAAGAGATTACATCGGTGTAATGTCCTTGAATCTCATGGAAAGGATTTTCTCACATAGTTTACCTTTCAAATTGACATCTTCATAACAAATTACAAATTATAGTGTTGTTATGTACTTCTTAATTCATTTTCCATAAAAATGGCACAATCATAAAACAATAAATTCATGATGTTTAGAGATTTTGGGACTTCCTTCAAATGAGATTTTGGTGATTTCCGGGTTGTAAGGGTAATTTTTTTTACATTAAAATCTTGTTGTCCACAAGATACGCAACATGTCCATTTTCCCTTCATTTTTCACTGTGACTTGTTCTGCCAAAGCAATTGGATTACACACAGGACATGCATAAGGGTTTCCGGCAGTAAAAAAAACTAGTAACATAGCCTGTGGAGGAGGGGAGGTGGTAATGAATGGTTGGGGGAAAGGAACAAGCACAGGCTGTCCGATCTTTTTGGATTACATTTTCATTGGGTTTCATAGCTACCGATTGGAATCGGTTTGTAGCATGAAATGTCCAATGGGAGATTTTCTTGATTTTTTGTGCTGTAGACATCAAGACAATACAAGTTTTCTGACATCACAGAGTAAGGGATGTCAAGTCCATCTCAATCAACATTGTGTTCTTATCCAATAGATACAAGAAGTACATACGAAATAACATCATGTCAAAATACGTCATTGTGCCACAGACACCAAGAGATTACATTGGTGCAATTTCCTCATAAAATCTCATTAATGGGCTTTTATTACACACAACACTTTTCAAATCGCCATCTTCACAATTGGAAACCAGAACTCAGCGATGCGAATAAAAACACAGTCTTCACGAGCACTTCTGTGTGAAAGTCCCACTAATTGCCGCCTTAATTGAAGTACACACTAAACATGATGGTTAAATCTAATGTTTGCCTGCGAGTAAAATAGAAATATTTTTAGATATTAGTGAAAAATATATTTTTTAGTAATAACCTGTGTCATTTTCATGCACACCCTTGCTCTCCTCTCCATCTTTTACCACCACCCCTTCTCCCTCCTCCTTTCTCCCCTCTCCTCCTCCTCCTCCTCCTCCTCCTCCTCCTCCTCNTCTATGTCTCTGCCTAATGTCTATGCCCATACTTAAGCATGTAACGGCACGACATGGTCAACGTGATGCAACAAAAGAGGACACAATACGAAGACAGCGTCACAACAAGATAATTCACAATGCAACACGTCATGACAAATCACCGCACACTACCAGACAGCACAAAACTACATATTGTCCATTGGGGAGAAAGAAGCAGCGAGGCAATGCACGCAAAAGATTCTACCTCCTTTGGAAAACATGTCAAAAAGCACAACACAACAACAGTAAACATGACATGACATGACACAACACAACACGACACAATACACCATGCATGTTACTACAAGGTGGGCATATGCCTATGCATACATATGTGTAGAAATGTATCAAATATATATGTGTGTTTGCATGTACGTATGTAGATAAACATACGTCAAAATGGCACGAGTCTACCTAACTTGTTCTCCTCTCCCTCTCCCCCTCCCTCCCTCTCTCCCCTATTCCTAGCTTAAATCTATGCTTACACCTACACTTGAGCCTATGACGGCACAACAAGGCGTGACACGGTGCAAACCAGAAAGGACAACATAAAGAAATAGGGCAAGGGAAAAAACAATATGACATAAAACAACACCACACACCACCAAACAGCACGACATTACATGTTGTCCATCAGGAAAGAAAACATAGCTGCACAAAGCACACAAATGGTTCTATCCCCTTTGAAATGCATGCCAACAAGCATGACACAACAAGAATAGACATGGCACGACATGACACAACACACCATGAAACAACACGACATGACATTACAAGGTACACGTAGACCATATGCCACAACACAAGTCTACAAGGATGTCGGCACATGTACCATGCCACAACACAAGTCTACAAGGATGTTGTGAGAAAACCTTAACTTCAGACCATGGTTTTTTAAAGTGTTATGAATGATTTTGTGGCCCTCTATCTCTCTCACTCTGCCTCTCCCTCTCTCCCTCTCTCCCTCTCTCCCTGTATCTCCCTCTCTCTCTCTCTCTCTCTCTCTCTCTCTCTCTCTCCCCCTCCTTCCTGTCCCTCCCCCCTCCCTGCCCCCTGTCTTGGCCCCTGCCCGGTGCTCTGCCTGTTGTCTCCGCCCCTCGTCCCTGCCTCTGGCAGTGAACAAGGGCAGGGACCAGGGGGAGGAACCCTTCCCCTAGTTCCTGCCCGTGGTCCCTGCCTCTGGCAATGATCAGGGCCAGGGGCCAGGGGCAGGGGCCCTCCCCCTGGTTCCTTCCCCTGGTCCCTGCCCCTGGTTCCTGCCTGTGGCAGTGACCCGGGGCAGGTGTCAGGGGCAGAAACTCATCCTTGGCCGAAAAGAAAACTGACCTGGTCCGTCAAAACTGACCACATCAGTTTTTGGCGCAAAAGAAAACATCACAGGTTGGTTTCACACTGATCATGTTCATTTAGACCAACCTTGGTTTTCAAAATCGGAACCTAACTTTCTTGGTTTGGTCCTGGTTTCCCCTCTAATTGGGAAAACCAGGTAAAAGAAAACCAAGACCAAAAACGGAACGGGTTACTATACGAGATACCCAAATAGTCAAAACATTAAACTGATTTGCCCATCGTCTGGAAAAAAACAAGCTAACTACCCATCGGCCGCCGCTACCGCCACGCCAGTAGCAAAGAAAAGAGACAAAAATGCCTGGCGAGGCCGCAATCCATGCGCTGACGATGCATGGCATGCGGCACCCTCCGCTAGTATCACAAACCCCTTTGTTGAAGGGTTTGTGATACTAGTGGGGGGAGGTTTGTTTAGAGTTTGAGGGGAGTTCAAGACTCCCCATGCGTTTAAAGGGAACCTGCTTGGCCCCGCTACCGCGGGGCCCAGCAGGAGACCGCATAGAAATATGACCCTAAAATCCTGAATGTAACTCGGGATAGGGTTTGATTGCGATTTGTGCGTTAAAAGAAGAGATTTGCGTGTATAGAAAATTTTCAAAAACAAAAGACAGACATTTTTGCTCGATTGCGAGGGAGCGATGACCCCCCCCCCCCCCCTTTTACGACGACGGGCAAGCATGAACAAAAATTGCATGGGGACATCACTGCCACACAAGAATCGCGAGCGGGCGGATGAGAGTCATACTTCGCGTTTTATGGGTATCTGAGCTATTTGGCCCAAATGGAAATCCTATTTTGGTTCTGGTTAAAGCCGGAAACCGCGGTTTTGGCCCCGTGTGAGTGTACTTTTTGCCAAAGTCGCCGTGTCATTGGTGACCTCAGGCAAAACGTCGCACCTTACACCATCAGGGAAATCATGTGCCTGAAGCCGTGGTACAAGGTTTTCCCACTCGAATCGTGAAGGACATTGTGAGCAGACCATAACATCAGACAATGTACTTAGGTCTTTTGAAAATATACGAATGATCTTATGGCTCTCTCTCTCTCTCTCTCTCTCTCTCTCTCTCTCTNCTGGCTGGAGCCCTGCTCGTTCTCCCTACTCCTGGTTCTTGCCATGGCAGTGATTATGGTCAGGGACCAGGGTCAGGAACCCTTCCTCTGGTTCCTTCCCCTGCCCCTAGTCCCTGCCTCTGGCAGTGACCAGGGGCAGGGACTAGGGGCAGCAACCCTCCCCCTGGATCCTGTCCCTGGTCCCTGCCCCTGGTCCCTGCCTCTGGCCATGATTAGGGGCAGGGACCAGGGGCAGGGGCCCTCCTCCTGGTTCTTGCACCTGGTCCCCGCCTCTGGTAGTGACGAGGGGCAGGGACCAGGGGCAGGGGTCCTTGCCCTTGGTCCTTGCCCCTTGTCCCTGCCTTTGGTAGTGACAAGGGGCAGGGACCAGAGGCAGAAACCCATCCCATGCCCCTAAGAAAATTGACCTGGTCAGTCAATGCTGACCATATTGGTTTTCAGTGCAAAAGAAACATGACAGGTCAGTTTAAAACCAACCATGTCGGTTTAAGCCGACCTTGGTGTTCAAAACCGGAACCAAACTTGCTTGGTTGGTTGCGTTTTACCCTCAAAGGGGGAAAACCAGGTGAAAAAAACAGAAAACAAAACCGGAAAACCCGGATTTGGTTTTGATTAAAACCAAAAACCAGGGTTTTCTAAGTCTAAGGGAGAGCAGCTACGCAATACAAGCAAAGGGATCTATGACCTTTGGACTACATGCCAAGAAGAATGACACAACAAGATGAGACATTTCACGACAGGGTATTGCATAAAACGAAATAATATGACACAATACCACAAGATACATGAATGTCTATGCATACACCATGACACGATACGTCCCTCCATAACTTTGTCATCCCTCCCTTTTTCTCTCTATCTCTCTTCCCCTCTCCCTCCCCCTCCTCCCTCATTCCTCCTCCCTTTATCTTGTTCCTTCCATTACCCTCACCCTTGCCCTCGTCCTTGTCCTTGCCCTCTATGTCTTCCTTTAGACTTATACCTATATCAATGTCTGTGTATAAGCTCACGTCCATGTCAGTGTCTATGTCTATTAGCACCGGGAGATGAGGAGCGGTAAAGGGGGAGGGTGTAGGAAGGGATGGTGAGAGGTATGGTGAGAGGAAGGATGAGGGGGAATGGGAGGAGGAGAGTGAGCGTAGTATGATGGGTAGAGATTATGGGAGATATGTGCATGTGCATATACATGTGGATGTGCATTTTCAAATACACGTGCATACACATGTGCTTGCATTTGCATGTGTGCATGCATATGGACATGTCTATGCCCATTCTCATGTGCATGTACATGCACATGTGCGCACACCGGAATCACATTGTGTATTCTTGTGGCTAATTATTTATTGATGCTAGTACCAATGCTTATGTCATTGTGTACGTCTATGCTTGTGCATTTGCCTATGCACTTTTCCATCCCTATGTCTATACATATACTTATGACTTCTCTTACACCTATGCCTATGTTTATGCCTATGCACATGCCTAAGACAAAGCCTACACATATACTTGAGCCTTTGACGACATGGCATGACAAAACACAACAGGATGTGACAATAAATGACACAATATGGATACAACATCATAACAAGATAAGACACAATACTACATGACATGAAAAAAACACCACACACCAACAGAAAGTACGAGACTACATGTAGTTCCTTGGGGAGGAAAAGTAGTAGCGCAATGCATGAGAAGGGTTCTATCCCCTTTGAACTACATGTTGACAAGCATGACAAGAGAAGACATGACATCACACGACATGTAAGAACACACTAAAATAAAATATGACACGACACTACGAGGTATACGTACGCATATGCATAGGCCATGACACAACACAAGTCTACCTAACTCCTCCACTCCCTCTCTCCTTCCCTCCATCCCTTCCCTATGCCTAGTCTATATCCACGCTTACACCTACACTTAAACCTTTAACGATACTACAAGGCATGAAATGACGCAAGAAAAAATGACACAACATGGACACCACGATAGAATATAGCAAGGGATAATGGGTCATCACATGACACAACACCATATGCCACCAAACAACACGAAACTTCATGTTGTCCACTGGAGCGGAAGAAGCAGTGGCGCAATGGACGCAAAGGGTTCTATCTCCTTTGGAATACATTCCGACAAGGACAACATGACAAGATGATAAGTCATTAAATGATATCGTACATAAAAAACAATGCGGTACGATACCACATGATACATGAGTTCCTATGCATTAACTATGATACAACACACCCCTTCCTAATTTTCTCCTCCCTCCATTTCTCTCTCCCTCCCTCCCTCTCTCTCTCTCTCTATTTCTCTCTCTCTCTCTCTCTCTCTCTCTCTCTCTTTCCCTCTCCTCCCCTTCTTTCTCCCCTTGCCCATCCTCTTCTTCCGTCTCCTCTTTCACCCTCACCCTCCTCTTCGCCCTCACACTCGTCCTCTAATTGAATATCGACATCGATGTCTACCTTGAGATATATACCTATATATATTTCTATCTCTAAGTCAAATTCTATGTTAATACCTATGTCTATCATTAGAGGCAGATTGGAAGGGGTAGAGGCGAAGGGGGAGAGGTATGGTGAGAGGAAGGACAAGGGGGAACGGGATGAGGAAAGCGAGAGTAGTATGAGGGTTAGAGATTGTGCAAGGGATGTGGTTGTGCATATGCATATGGATGTGCATGTTCACGTGCACGTGCATGCACGTCTGCATGTACATGCACATGTACATGAACATGTGCATGCACATGCACATGTGTACGCACACCTACATGTATATGCACATGCACTTGTGAATACACCCAAATCCTAATGTGTATTCTAATGGCCATTTTTATGCTGATGCTTTTGCCAACGCCTATGTCTATGCCTATGTCTATGTCTATATCTATGTCTATGCCTATGTCTATGTCTATGTTCATGTCTGTGCCTGTGCATATGCCTATGCTCTTTTCTACACCTATGCCTATGCCTATACCTATACATATACCTATGCCTACAATTATGCCTATACTTATGCTTATGCCTATGATTCTGCCTCTACTTCTCTTGGCCTTGGCCTTTGCATATTTCCTTTCCTTGGCCTGTGCCTTTGCTTATGCTTATGGCTATGCCCATGCACATTCCTATTCCTATGTTCATACATATGCCTATGCCTGTGCCTAGTTCTGTCCTCCTGCACCAACCTCTCATGGAACGTAATCATGACAATGCTGATAATGAGAATGATGATGATAATGATTTTAAATGCTTTAACAGGATTAGAGACAAAGGTGAATTGCAACAAATCAAACCACACGTAAGCATTTAAATATTCAAAAGAGTTTGCGAAGGGTGCAAGAATCTCTTGTATGCGGTTACTTGCTGAGTCATGTGTAGATCATCATTGGAGACTTTAGCTATCAAAGCCTCCTTGGGTTGTTCTATGAATGTAGCAACACTCTATTGTTTTTTAGTTTCACTTTGTTGTGATTTTTTAAAACTTTCTTTACTCTCTCTCTCTCTCTCTCTCTCTCTCTCTCTCTCTCTCTCTGTGTATGTGTGTGTGTGTTTTTGTATGTGTGTGTGTGTGTGTGTGTGTGTGTCTGTGTGTGTGTGTGTGTGTGTGTGTGTCTGTGTGTGTGTGTGTGTGTGTGTGTGTCTGTGTGTGTGTGTGTGTGTGTGTGTGTCTGTGTGTGTGTGTGTGTGTGTGTGTGTCTGTGTGTGTGTGTGTGTGTGTGTGTGTCTGTGTGTGTGTGTGTGTGTGTGTGTGTCTGTGTGTGTGTGTGTGTGTGTGTGTGTCTGTGTGTGTGTGTGTGTGTGTGTGTGTCTGTGTGTGTGTGTGTGTGTGTGTGTGTCTGTGTGTGTGTGTGTGTGTGTGTGTGTCTGTGTGTGTGTGTGTGTGTGTGTGTGTCTGTGTGTGTGTGTGTGTGTGTGTGTGTCTGTGTGTGTGTGTGTGTGTGTGTGTGTCTGTGTGTGTGTGTGTGTGTGTGTGTGTCTGTGTGTGTGTGTGTGTGTGTGTGTGTCTGTGTGTGTGTGTGTGTGTGTGTGTGTCTGTGTGTGTGTGTGTGTGTGTGTGTGTATGTCTTCTGACCACCTTGGCTATTTTCTTTATCATAAGTAGTCTGCTCTTCTAAAAAATTGTGAATACCTGTACCTTCCGTCACAAAGAAGAAACACGGAGGTTTGAAGAGGAATTTCTTACACATGCACATCTCATTCATTCATATAGAAAATGATACTTATACAAATCACACGAGAACCATTTAGGTGATACATACCTATACTTGTGCTTCATGAAGTTGGCTCGCTGGCTGTTCGCAATGTAGTAGAAGTTGCACTTGTATCCAACATTTGATCATAGAATGGTTGGAGTAGCTGTTGTGCTGGTGAATGATTCATTGTAGCAGGCCACTAAATCTGCAAACGAAATTTGGAAGTGAGACATTTCACACATACGACAAAATATCTCTACCTTTTCATTTGTGAAACTTACATATTTGGGAGTTGTGTGTGTTGATGTTCGGCTGCTTTCACCTGATGAAGCAGATAGAGTGTGATATTGTAGTGAATGTTTCATCCTCTTGGGTTGCACAACACAACTACATGAAACTTACATGTAAATACAAATAGACTTACATCAGGTGGTAGAGTATTTGTGCAAGATTATATTGCCATTGTAATAATTGTTGAGGGATGCACACAAGTTTAGGAGAATTATCAGATTTGGACCGCCCCCTCCCCTTAGCCTTGGGTCTCCTCCTCCCCTCACCCTGCCCTCC
>SZWC01001774.1:214754-258487 GCA_023375785.1 Penium margaritaceum | reverse complement strand
GGGGGGGGGGGGGGGGGGGGGACAATGGTTTGGGAACACCAGGTGTCAACTAGAAAGCACAAGGACCTTCAATCAGTTGTGGCACGGTGTGGATTCCATGCATGATGACCAACCAAAGTAGGCATATGTCACTGACCATGACCAAGTAGTGTCACTAAGTGTGGTAAACTTTGACAACTCATAACACGAGTCACAATTGGCCAGGGTGGAAGATAATGGTTTGTGAATACTAGTTATCAACTAGCAAGTACGAATACCTTTCATATGTAGTGGCACAGCTTGGCTACAATGCACAGTGACCAACCAAAGTATGCATATGTCACTGACCATGACCAACGAATCGAACTTCATGTAGTCAGCGTTGAAAACTCATGCCAAAGTATGACGCTCTCGTGCCAAAGTGTGAAGCCAATGTGTGACACTCTAGTGCCAAAGTATGATGCTCTAGTGCGTACGTGTGACGCTCTAGTGCCGAAGTGTGTCGCTCAATGCAAACGTGTGAAGCTCTAGTGCCAAAGTGTGACACTCTAGTGCCACGGTGTGTAACGCTCAAGTGCCATAGTGTGACGTTCTAGTGCCAAAGTGTGACACTCTAGTGCCAAAGTGTGACGCTCTAGTACCAAAGTGTGATGCTCTAGTGCCGAAGTGTTACGCTCTAGTGCCAACGTGTGAAGCCAAAGTGTTACGCTCTAGTGCCACAGTATGACACTCTAGTGTGTAAGTGTGACGCTTTAGTGCCAAAGTGTGTCGCTCTCGTGCCGAAGTGTGACGCTCTAGTGCCGAATTGTGCCGCTCTAAGGCCAAAGCATGACGCTCTAGTGCCAAAGTTTGAAGCCCAAGTGTGACGCTCTAGTGCCAAAATTTGACGCTCTAGTCCCTAAGTGTGACGCTCTAGTGCCAAAGTGTGTTGCTCTAGTGCCAAAGTATGAAGCTCTAGTGCGAAAGTGTGACGCTCTAGTGCCACAGTGTGCGACGCTCTAATGCCAAAGTGTAACGCTCTAGTGCCAAATCGTGACGCTCTAGTGCCAAAGTGTGGCGCTCTAGTGCCAAAGTGTGATGCTCTTGTATCAAAGTGTGAAGCTCTATTGCCAAAGTGTGTAGCTCTAGTGCCAAAGTGTGACGGTCTAATGCCAACGTGTGATGCGCTAGTGCCAAAGTGTGACACTCTAGTGTCAAAGTGTGGCACTCTAGTGCCAAAGTGTGACGCTCAAGTGCCAAAGTGTTATGCTCTAATGCCAAAGTTTGACGCTTTGGTGCCAAAGTGTGAAGCTCTAGTGCCAACGTCTGACGCTTTAGTGCCAAATTGTGGAGATCTAATACCAAAGTGTGATGCTCTAGTGCCAAAGTGTGAAGCTATAGTGTCAAAGTGTGACGCTCTAGTGCCAACGTATGACGTCCTAGTGCCAAAGTGTGACGCTCTAGTGCCAACTTGTTACGCCCTTAAGCCAAAGGATGATGCTCTAGTGCATAAGTGTGACCCTCTAGTGGAAACGTGTGACGGTCTAGTGCCAAAGTGTGACGCTCTAGTGCTAAAGTGTGGAGCTCTAGTACCAACGTATGTCGGTGTAGTGCAAAAGTGTGAATATCTAGTTCAAAGGTGTGATGCTCTACTGCCAAAGTGTGACACTCTAGTTCCCAAATGTGACACTCTAGTGCCATAGTGTAACGCTCTAGTGCCAAAGTATGACACTCTAGTTTGTAAGTGTGACGCTCTAGTGCTAAAGTGTAATGCTCTAGTGGCAAAGTGTGAAGCTCCAGTGCCAAAGTGTGACGCTCTAGTGCCATAGTGTGTGATGCTCTAGTGCTGAAGTGTGACCTTCTAGTACCAAAGTGTGATGCTATCGTGCCAAACTGTGACGCTAAAGTGCCAAAGTGTGATGCTCTAGTGCCAAAGTGTGATGCTCTAGTGCAAAAGTGTGATGCTCTAGTACCAAAGTATGAAGATCTAGTGCCAACGTGTGACCCTTTAGTGTCAACGTGTGATGTTTTAGTGCCAAAGTGTGACGCTCTAGAGCCAACGTATGGCGATCTAGTGCCAAAGTGTGATGCTCTAGTACCAAGGTGTGATACTCTAATGCCAGAGTTTGACGCTCTAGTTCCAAAGTGTGACGCTCTAGTGCCAACGTGTGACGCTCTAGTGCCAAATTGTGATGCTCTAGTCCCAAAGTGTGATGTTCTAGTGCCAAAGTGTGGAGCTCTAGTGCCAAAGTGTGATGCTCTTGTGCCAAAGTGTGATGCTCTAGTCCCAAAGTGTGATGTTCTAGTGCCAAAGTGTGAAGCTCCAGTGCTGAAGTGTGAAGCCTCTAGTGCCAAATGTGAAGCTCTAGTGCCAAGGTTTGACTCTTTAGTGCCAAATTGTGATGCTCTTGTGCCAAAGTGTAATGCTCTAGTACGAAAGTGTGATGCTCTAGTGCCAGAATGTAACACTCTTGTGCCAAAGTTTGAAGCTCTAGTACCAAAGTGTGATGCTCTAGTGCGAACGTGTGACGCTTGAATGCCAAAGTGCGAAGCTCCAGTGCCAAAGTGTGAAGCTCTAGTGCAATATTGTGAAGCTCTAGTGCCAAAGTGTGAGGCTCTAGCGCCAATGTGTGACGCTCTAGTGCCAAATTGTGACGCTCTATTGCCAAAAGTATGAAGCTCTAGTGCTAAAGTGTGACGCTCTAGTGCGAAGGTGTGCCATCTAGTGCCAAAGTGTGACGCTCTAATGCCAAAGTGTGACGCCATAGTGCCAAAGTGTAACACTATAGTTCCAAAGTGTCTCGGACTAGTGCCAAAGTGTGACGCTTTAGTACCAGATTCTGGAGCTCTAGTGCCAAAGTGTGATGCTCTAGTGCCAAAGTGTGAAGCTCTAGTGCCGAAGTATGACGCTATAGTGCCATGGTATGACGCTCTAGTGCAAAAGTGTGATGCTCTAGTGCCAAAGTGTGAAGATCTAGTGCAAACGTTTGACTCTCTGGTGTGTAATTGTGACGCTCTAGTGCCAAAGTGTGACACTCTAGTGCCAAAGTGTGAAGCTCTAGTGCCAGAGTGTGACCCTATAGTGCCACTGTGTGTGACGCTCTAGTGTCAAAGTGTGACGCTCTAGTGAAAAAGTGTGAGGCTCTAGTGCCAATGTGTGACGCTATAGTGCCAAAGTGTGGAGCTTTAGTGCCAAAGAATGACGCTCTAGTGCAAAAGTGTGAAGCTCTAGTGCCAAAGTGTGACGCTCTAGTGCCAGTGTGTAACGCTCTAGCGCCAAAGTGTGACGCTCTAGTGCCAAAGTGTAACGCTCTAGTGCCAAAGCATGACGCTCTAATTCGTAAGTATGCCGCTCTAGTGCCAAAGTGTAACGCTGTAGTGCCAAAGTGTGACACTCTAGTATTATAGAGTGTGATGCTCTAGTGCCAAAGTGTGATGCTCAAGTGCCAAAGTGTTACGCTCTAGTGCCAACGTGTGACGCTCTAGTACCAAACTCTGAAGCTCTAGTGCCAAAGTGTAAAGCTCGAGTGCCAAAGTGTGACGCTCTAGTGCCAAAGTCTGACGCTTGAGTGCCAACGTGTGGCGCTCTAGTGCCAAAATGTGATGCTATAGTGCCAAAGTGTGATGTTCTAATGGCGACGTTTGACGCTCTAGGTCCAAAGTCTGATTCTCTTGCCAAAGTGTGACGTTCTAGTTCCAACGGGTGACGCTCTGGTGCCAAAGTGTGACGCTCTAGTGCCAAAGTGTGGAGCTCTACTGCTAATCTCTGATGTTCGTGTGCCAAAGTGTGATGCTCTAGTGCCAAAGTGTGAAGCTCCAGTGCCAAAGTGTGATGCTATAGTGCAAAAGTCTGAAGCTCTCGTGCCAAAGTGTGACTTTCTAAAGCCAGAGTGTGATGCTCTAGTGCCATATTGTGAAGCTATAGTGCCAAAGTGTGACGCTCTAGTGCCAAAATGTGGACCTCTAGTGCCAAAGAGTGAAGTTGTAGTGCGTAAGTGTGACGCTCTAGTGCCAAAGTGTGAAGCTCTTGTGCTAACATGTGACGCTTGAGTGCCAATGTGTGGAGCTCTTGTGGCAAATTATGACGCTCTAGTTCCAAAGAGTGAAGCTCTAGTACCAAAGTGTGACGCTCTAGTGCCAAAGTGTGACGCTGTAGTTCCAAAGTGGGACGCTCTAATGCCAAAGGGTAGTGCTCTAGTGCCAAAGTATGACGCTCTAGTGCGTACGTGTGACGCTCTACTGCCAAAGTGTAACGCTATAGTGTTAATGTCTAAAGCTATACTGCCATACTGTGACGCTCCAGTGCCAAAGACTGACACTCGAGTGCCGAGGTGTGAATCTCTAGTGCCAATGTGTGACGCTCTAGTGCCACAGTGTGACGCTCTAGTGCCAATGTGTGAGGCTCTGGTGCCAAATTGTGAAGCTCTAGTGCCATATTGTGAAGCTCTAGTGTCAAAGTGTGACGCTCCTGTGCCAAAGTGTGACGCTCTAGTGCCAAAGAGTGATGCTCTACTTCCAAAGTGTGAAACTCTTCTGCTAAGGTGTGACGCTCTAGTGTCAAAGTGTGCCACCAAGTGCCAAGGTGTGATGCCATAGTGCCAAAGTGTGAAGCTCTAGAGCCAAAGTGTGACGCTCTCGTGCCAAAGTGTGGACCTCTAGTGCCAAAGTGTGACACTCTAGTGCCAATGTTTGACGCTCTCGTGCCAAAGTGTGACGCTCTAGTGCCAAAGTATGACACTATAGTGCCAAAGTTTGACGCTCTAGTGCCCCCGTGTGATGCTCCAGTGCCAATGTGTGGCGCTCTAGTGCCAAAGTGTGACGCTCTAGTACCAACGTGTGAAGCTCAATGCCAAAGGGTGATGCTCTAGTGCCAAAGTGTGACGCTCTAGTACCAACGTGTGAAGCTCAATGCCAAAGGGTGATGCTCTAGTGCCAAAGTGTGACGCTCCAATGCCAACGTATTATGCTCCAGTGCCAAAGTGTGAAGCCAAAGTGTGACACTATAGTGCCAAAGAATGACGCTTTAGTACAAAAGTGTGAGGCTCTAGTGCCGAATTGTGTTGCTCTAGTGCCAAAGTGTGAAGCTCTAGAGCCAAAGTGTGACGCTCTAGTGCGACAGTGAAGAGCGCTCTAGTGCGAAAGTACGACGCTCTAGTGCCAACGTGTGACGCTCTAGTGCCAACATGTGACGCTCTAGTGCCAAAGTGTGATGCACTAGTGCCAATGTGTTATGCTCTTGTGCCAAAGTGGGACGCTCTTATGCGAAAGGGTAACGCGATAGTGCCAAAGTGTGAAGCCAAGGTGTGACACTCTAGTGCGTACGTGTGACACTCTAGTGCCAAAGTGTGTCTCTCTAGTACAAAGGTGTGACGCTCTAGCGCCAAAGTGTGACGCTCGCATACTTAAGTATGACGCTCTAGTGCCAAAGAATGAAGCCAAAGTGTGATGCTCTAGTGCCAAAGTATGATGCTCTAGTGCGTAAGGGTGATGCTCTACTGCCAAAGTGTGATTCTGTAATGCCAAAGTTTGACGCTCTGTTGCCAAAGTCTGAAGCTCTAGTGCCAAAGTGTGACACTTTAGTGACAAATTGTGGAGCTCTAGTACCAACACGTGACCCTCTACTGCCAAAGTGTGAAGCTCTAGTGCCAAAGTGTGACGCTCTAGTGCCAAGATATGACACTCTAGTGCCAAAGTGTGACGCTATAGTGCCAAAGTGATACGCTCTAGTGCCAAAGTGTGACACTTTAGTGCGTACGTGTGACGCTGTAGTGCCAAAGTGTGATGCTCGAGTGCGACAGTGTACAATGCTCTAGTGCCAAAGTGTGACGCTCTAGGGCCAAAGTGTGCCACCCTAGTGCCAACGTCTGACGCTCTAGTGCCAAAGTGTGATGCTCTGGTGCCAAAGTGTTACTCTCTAGTGCCAAAGTGTGACGCTCTAATGGCAAAGGGTAACGCTCTAGTGCCAAAGTTTGAAGCCAAAGTGTGACACTCTAGTGCCAAAGTATGACGCTCTAGTGCGTAAGTGTGACACTATAGTGCCAAAGTGTGCCTCTTTAGTACCAAAGTGTGACGCTCTAGTGCCAAAGTGTGACACTCTAGTGCCACATTGTGTGATGCTCTAATGCCAAAGTGTGACGCTCTAGTGCCAAATTGTGATGCTCCAGTGCCAAAGTGTGGCAGTCTAGTGCCAAAGTGTGATGCTCTAGTGCCAAATTGTGAAGCTCTATTGCCAAAGTGTGACGCTCTAGTGCCAAAGTATGAAGCTCTAATGCCAAAGTGTGACGCTCTAGTGCCAAGGTGTGACGCTCTAGTGCCAAAGTGTGGCGCTCTAGTCCCAAAGTGTGACGCTCTAGTGCCAAAGTGTGATTCTGTAATGCCAAAGTTTGACGCTCTAGTGCCAGAGTTTGACGCTCTAGTGCGAACATGTGATGCTCTAGTGCCAAAGTGTGACGCTCTAGTGCCAAAGTGTGGCGCTCTAGTCCCAAAGTGTGACGCTCTAGTGCCAAAGTGTGATTCTGTAATGCCAAAGTTTGACGCTCTAGTGCCAGAGTTTGACGCTCTAGTGCGAACATGTGATGCTCTAGTGCCAAAGTGTGATGCTCTAGTGCCAAATGTGACTTTCTAGTGCCAAAGTGTGGAGCTCTAGTGCCACAGTCCGATGCTCTTGTGCCAACGTGTGATGCTCTAGTGCCAACGTGTGATGCTCTAGTGCCAAAGTGTGAAGCTCCAGTGCCAAAGTGTGAAGCTCTAGTGCGAGAGTGTGAAGCTCTTGTGCCAAGGTGTGACGCTCTAGTGCCAAATTGTGACACTCTTGTGCCAAAGTGTAATGCTCTAGTACGAAAGTGTGATGCTCTAGTGCCAACGTGTGACACTCTAGTGCCAAAGTGTGAACCTCGAGTGCCAAAGTGTGATGCTCTCGTGCGAAAGTGTCATGCTCTAATGCCAAACTGCGAGGCTCTAGTGCCAACGTGTAAGGATCTAGTGCCATATTGTTAAGCTCTAGTGCCAAAGTGTGACGCTCTAGCGCCAAAGTGTGACGCCCTAGTGCCAAATTGTGACGCTCTAGTGCCAAGGTATGAAGGTCTGGTGCTAAAGTGCAACGCTATCGTGCCAAGGTGTGCCATCTAGAGCCAAAGTGTGACGCTCTAATGCCAACGTGTGTTGCTATAGTGCCAAAGTGTAATGCTATAGTTCCAAAGTGTCTTGGAATAGTAGCAAAGTGTGACACTTTGGCACCAGATTCTGGAGCTCAAGTGCCAAAGTGTGACGCTCTAGTGCCAAAGTGTGAAGCTCTAGAGCACAAGTATGACGCTCTAGTGCCATGGTATGACGCTCTAGTGCGAAAGTGTGATGCTCTAGTGCCAAAGTGTGAAGCTCTAGTGCCAAATCATGACTCTCTAGTACGTAAGTGTGACGCTCTAGTGCCAACGTTTGACGCTCTAGTGCCAAAGTATGACGCACTTACACGTACTTCCACACACTAACACGTACTTACACGCACTTACACACACTTACACGCACTAACACGCACTTGCACTCAGTTAATTGCACTTACACACACTTACACGCACTTACACAAACTTACACGCATTTACACGCACATACACGCACTTACACAAACTTCCACGTACTTACACGCACTTGCAAACACTTACACGTACTTACATGCACTTACATGCACTTACACGCACCTACACGCACTTATACAAACTTATACGTACTTACACATACGTATACGTGCTTGCACGCACTTACACACATGTACACGTAGTTACACGCACTTACATGCAGTTACACGCACTTACACGCATTTATACGCACTTACTCATACTTACATGTACTTACACACACGTACACACACTTACACGCACTTACACGCACTTACATGCACTTACACGCAGGTACACGTACTTACACGCACTTCCACACACTTACACACACTGACATGTACTTACACGCACTTACACAGACTTACACGCACTTACACGCACTTACATACACTTACATGCACTTACACACACTTACACGCACTTACACGCACTTACACGCAGTTACATGCACTTACACATGCTTACATGCAGTGACATGCACTTACACACACATACATGGACTTACACATACTTACACGCACTTACACGCACTTGCACGCACATACACGTACTTACATGCACTTACACGCACCTACACAAACTTACACGCACTTACACACACTTAGACGTACTTACATACACTTACACGCACTTTAACGCACCTACATGCACTTACACGCACTTACACACACTTACAACTCCTTACAAGCACTCACACGCACTTACACATACTTGCACAAACTTACACGCACTTACACGCACTTACACGCACTTACACGCACTTACACACACTTACAGTCAGATAATTGCACTTACACGCACTTACATGCACTTACATGAACTTACACGTACTTACACGCACTTACACGTACTTACACGCACTTACAAACACTTACACGTACTTACATGCACTTACATGCACTTACATGCACTTACACGCACCTACACGCACTTATATGCACTTACACGCACTTACACATACTTATATGTCCTTAAATGCACTTACACACATGTACACGTAGTTACACACACTTACAGAAAGCTACACGCACTTACACGCATTTATACGCACTTACACGCACTTACATGTTCTTACACGTTCTTATACGCACTTACATGCACTTACACGCACTTACACACACTTACATGCAGTTATACGCACTTACACGCACTTCCACGCACTTACACACACTTACATGTACTTACACGTACTTACACGGACTTACACGCACTTACACGCACTTACATACACTTACACGCACTTACACGCACTTACACGCACTTACACGCACTTACATGCAGTTACATGCACTTACACATGCTTACACGCAGTGACATGCACTTACACACACTTACATGCACTTACACGTACTTACACGTACTGACACGTACTTACACGCACTTACACGTACCTACATGCACTTACACGCACTTATACAAACTTACATGCACTTACACACACTTAGACGCACTTACATACACTTATACGCACTTATACGCACTTATACGCACTTACACACACTTACACGCATTTACACAAACTTACACAGAGTAATACGCACTTATACGTGCTTCACGCACGTACATGCACTTACATGTACTTACACATACTTACACGCACTTACACACACTTCTACGCACTTACACATACTTACACGCACTTAGACGCACTTACATGTACTTACACACATTTGCACGCTCTTACATGCACTTACACGCACTTACACGCACTTAGACGCACTTACACACACTTGCACACACTTACATGTACTTATACGCACTTACACATACTTATGCTCACTTACACGGACTTACACGTACCTACACGTACTTACACGTACTTGCACACACTTACATGCACTTACACACACTTACATGCACTTATACGCACTTATACATACTTATACACAATAACATGCACTTACACGCACTTACAAGCACTTACATACGCTTACACACACTTACACGTACTTACGTGTACTTATACACACTTACACGCAATTACACGCACTTACAAGAACTTACAAGAACTTACACACACTTATATGTACTTACAGGCACGCACGCACACTTACACGCACTTACACGCACTTACACGCACTAACACGCACTTACACGCACTTACACGCACTTACACATACTTACACGCACTTACATACATTTACACGCACTTGCACACACTTACACGTACTTATACACACTTACACACACTTACACGGACTTACACGTACTTACACGCAGTTAATTGGACTTACACGCACTTACAATCACTTACACAAACTTACACGCACTTACACATACTTACACATACTTACACGCACATACAATGATTTACACACAATTACATGCACTTACACGCACTTACTTGCACTTACACGCACTAATACGTATTTATATGCACTTACACATACTTACACGCACTTACATGCACTTATATGTACTTACACGCACTTACACACATGTACACATAGTTACACGCACTTACACGCAGTTACACGCACTTACACGTACTTGTACACACTTACATGCACTTACATGTACTTACACGTACTTACACGCACTTACACATTCTTACACGTACTTACACGCACTTACACGTAGTTACATGCACTTAAACGCACTTCCACACAATTCCATGTACTTACAAGCACGTACACGGACTTACACGTACTTACACGTACTTACATATACTTACAAGCACTTCCACACACTTACACCCACTTGTACGCACTTACACACAGTAACATGCACTTACACATGCTTACACGCAGTGACATACACTTACACACACTTACATGCACTTATACATACTTGCACGCACTTACACGTACATACACGGAGTTACATGCACTTACACGTACTTACACGTACTCACATGCACTTACACGCACTTCCACAAACTTACAAGCACTTACACGCACTGACACGCACTTACATACACTTATACACACTTACACGCACTTATACACACTTACATGCACTTACACACATTTACACATCCTTAAACGCAGTTACACGCACTTACACATGCTTCACGCACTTACATGCACTTACACATACTTATACGGACTTACACGCACTTACACACACTAACACACACTTACATGCACTTAAACATACTTACACGTACTTACGCGCACTTACACGGACTTACACGCACCTACATGCACTTACACATACGTTTGCACACTTTCACGCACTTATCCGCACGTACACGCACTTACACGCACTTACACGCACTTACACACACTTACACACACTTACACACACTTATACGCACTTATACATACTTATACGCACTTACACGCACATACATGCACTCACACATGCTTATACGCTTGTACACGTACTTACACGCACTTACACGCACTTAGAAGCACTTACACGCACGTACACGTACTTACACGCACTTACACGCACTTATACGCACTTACAGGCAATTACACGCAATTACAAGTACTTACAAGAACTTACACACACTTACATGCACTTACATACACTTACATGCACTTACAAGTCTTACATGCACTTACACACACTCACACACACTTACATGCACTTACACGTACTTACACATACTTTCACATACTTACATGCACTTGAACGCATTTACACACACTTACACGCACTTACACACACTTACACATGCTTACACGCACTTACACGCACCTGCACACACGTACACGTACTTATACACACTTACACGTACGTATGCACTCTTACACAGACTTACACGCACTGACACACAATTACACACACTAACACGTACTTATAGGTACGTACACATACCTACACGTACTTAGACACACTTACACGCACTTACATGCACTTACACGCAATTACACAAACTTACACGCACTTACACGCACTTACACGTACTTACACACACTTACCTGCACTTACACGCACTTATATGTACTTAAACACACTTACACGCACTTACACACACTTGAACGCACTTATATTCACACTTACATGCACTTACACGCACTTACATGCACTTTTACGCACTTGCACGCACATACACATACTTACGTGTACTTACATGCACTTACACACACTTACACACACCTACACGTACTTACAAGCACGTACATAGTGTTCCACGCACTTACACGCACTGACACACACTTACACGCACTTCCACGCACTTAAACGCACTTGCACGCACCTGTACGTACTTACACATACTTACACGCACTTAAACGCACTTACACACACTTACACGCACTTACATGAACTTACATGCACTTATGCGCACTAACACACACTTACACGCACTTACACACACTCACACGCACTTACAAGAACTTACATGTACTTACACCCACTTACACCCAGTTACACGCATGTACACATACTTAGACGCACTTAAACGTATTTACAGGCACTTCCACGAACTAACATGCACTTACACGCACTTATGTACACTTACACACACTTACACAAACTAACACGCACTTACATGCACTTACACAAACTTACACGCACTTCCATGCACTTACACACACTTACACGTACTTACACACACTTATATGCACTTACACGCACTTACACGCACTTGCACAAACTTACACGCACTTACATGCTCTTACACGCACTTACACGCAATTATACGCACTTACATGCACTTACATACACTTACACGCACTTATACATAGTTACATGCACTTAGACGCACTTACACACACATACACGTAGTTAACTGCACTTACATGCACTTACACATACTTACACGAATGTACACGCACTTACACACACTTACACGTACTTACACGTACTTACAAACACTTATATGTACTTACACGCACTAACACGCACTTACACGCACTTACTCGTACCTACATGCACTTACACGCACTTACACGTACTTGCCCACACTTACATGTACTTACACGCACTTACAAGTACTTACACGTACTTACACACACTTACACGCAGTTCATTGCACTTACACGCACTTACACACACTTACACAAACTTTTAGGCACTTACACATACTTAAACGTACTTACACGCACTTACAAATACTAATACGCACTTACACACCCTTACACGCACTTACACACACTTACACGCACCTACATGCACTTACATGTACTTATACGCACTTACATGCACTTATACGTACTTACACATACTTACACGCACTTACACACACTTATACGCACTTACATGCAGTTACATACATTCACATGCACTTACATGCACGTACACACACTTACACGCACTTACGCGCACTTACATGCACTTACATGCACTTACACACACTTACATGCACTTACATGCACTTACGCGCACTTATACGCACTTACACGCACTTACACACACTTACACGCACTTACAAGACCCTACATGCACTTAAACCCACTTACACGCTGTTTCACGCACGTACACATACTTACACACATTTACACGCACTTACACACACTTACACGTAGTAACATGCACTTACACGCATTGATATGCAATTACACGCACTTAGACGGACTTACACACACTTACACACACTTACACGCATTTCCATGAACTTACACGTACTTACACGCCTTTGCACACACTTACATGTACTTACACGCTCTTCGACACACTAACATGCACTTATACGCACTTACACGCACTGACATGCACTTACACGCACTTACACGCACTTCCACGCACTTACAAATACTTACATGCACATACACGCAGTTTATTACACTTACATGCACTTACACGTACTTACACAAACTTCCACGCACTTATATGCACTTACACATACTGACACGCACTTACAAGCACTTACATGCACTTACATACACCTACACGCACTTACACGCACTTTCACACACCTACACGTACTTACACGCACTTACACGTACTTGCACATACTCAAATGCACTAACACACACTTACACGCACTTACACCCACTTACACGCAGTTAATTACACTTACACACACTTACATGCACTTACACAAACTTACACACACTTGCACGCACGTACACGTACTTACACGCACCTACAAACACTTACACATACTTACACACACTTACACATACTTACACGTACTTACACGAACTTACACACACTTACACATATTCATACGCACTTACATGCACTTACACGCACTTACATGCACTTACACGCACTTATACACACTTTCACGCACTTACACGTACTTACATGCACTCACACGTACTTACATGCACTTACACGCACTTACACGTACTTGCACACACTTACACACACTTACATGCTCTTACACGCACTTACACACACTTATACACACTTACATGCAGTTAATTGCACTTACCCGCACTTATACACACTTACACACACTTACAAGTACTTACACACACTTACAAACACTTACATGCACTTACACGTACTTATAAGCACTTACACACACTTACACGCACTTGTACGTACTTACACACACTTACATGTACTGACACGCACTTACACGCACTTACACACACTTATACGCAGTTACACGCAGTTACACGTACTTACACACACTTACACGTACTTACACGCACTTATACACACTTACAAGCACTTCCACACACTTACAGGCACTGACACGCACTTACACACACTTACAAGCACTTACACGCACTTACATGCAGTCACACGCAGTTACACGCACTTACATGCACTTACACGTACTTACACGCACTTACACACACTTACACGTACTTACATGCAGTTAGGCACACTTACACGCACTTACACGCACTTACACAAACGTTCACGTACCTACACAAACTTACACGCAGTAACATGCAGTTACATGCACTTACACGCACTTATTCTCACTGATATGCACTTATACGTACTTACACACAGTTATACGCAGTTACACGCACTTACACATACTTATACATACTTACACATACTTATACACACTTACACGCACTTACACGCACTACACGCACTTACAAGCACTTATACGCACTTACAAACACTTACACATACTTACACGTAATTACACACACTTATACATACTTACAAGTACTTATACGCACTTACACGCACTTATACGGATGAATACGCACTAACACGCACCTACATGTACTTACTCACACTTACACGCAGTTACACGACCTTTTGCGACCGCTGGGGGAACTGACGGTGCAGCAGGCGCTGGCGGAGATGACGGTGATGACCGTCGCGGGCGCCAGTACTCAGCCCCACCCCTTGATGCTCCTGAGGAGCTAGTGGAGCAAGAGCAGCCAGACGTGGAGATCGTGTTGGAGCCGAGTGCCCAGGGCTTGTCCGCGGACCGTCCGCCTCGGGCCCAGCCGACGGTTACAACGGCTGGGTTGGGCGGTGCTCGGCCCAAGCAGGCCTGGCGGTGCCGGCATTGGCCTTCAGCGCTGCTTGACTTCTCGGCAGGACCCTTTGATGCGTCGTCCCCTCGTCTAGCGCTTGGCGGGCAGGCGGCAGTTACTAGCAGCAGTGGAGCCGCTTCTCATGTTTTCCCGGCTCTGCCTGTCTCGGCGCCCCTGGCCTTGGTACCGTGGTCATCTCCTCAGGGCGGCGCTACCGCCGTGGGCCGGGGAGCAGGCATGGACGCCAGTGCAGCCTCACCCCCGCTGTCGCCGGGCCGTTTCCGACCCCTCCGAGTGGCCCAGGGACGCCGGGACTGCCTTGGAGGTGCCCCTGGTTTGGCTGTGCCTTTGCCGATTGCAGCCGCCGGGCTCTGCGGGGCCATTGGAGTCTGCGTCACCCGCGTTGACGCTTTGACGCAAACATCCATGGAGAGTAGCGCCTCTGCCCCAACATGGAGACCCCAGATCAGATGCCCGCGGAGCGGCCTGTCCGCGCCAGCACGGAGGCAGCAGCGGAGGCGCGGGAACGTGCGGATTGGATCGCGGAGCGACATGCTCTTGGAGGTTTGGTAGACCCGGAGCAGGTCTTCACCCCGCGGGAGTGGCAGGTCGAGTGGCATCGTTGGCGTCAGCTGCGAGAGTCCCAGTAGGCGGCTTGGATGTCTCTGCGACGCCGCTATCTTGCGACTCACCACGAGCGTGTCTCTGCGGCCCACGCTGCGTTCGCACCCACTGGAGCAGCTGCGGACCTTGCCCAGCCATCGCCGCCTTCTCAGCAAGAGGTGGCCTCTGCAGGAGAGCGTCAGGTCCAGGTGCAGCCTCAGCGGCCACAGGCTCTTTTGCCGCAACCGTGTGAGGCGGTAGCGGCGCCTTTGGCCAAGCAGCAGTGACAGCAATAGCAGCGGCAGCAGCAACAGCAACAGCATGAGCAGCAACGGCGCCTGCGCCTGCAGCGTCAGCTGCGGCCACAACACCACCTCTAGCAGCGGCAGCAGCGACTGCCACGGCAGCCCCAGCAGCGGCAACAGCCCGCGCAGCAGCAGCAGCTCCAGCATGACCCGCTTTGGTGGCAGCAACACCCTTGCCTGCCCGGCCCGCGGCAGCAGCAGCAGCAGCAGCAGCAGTCCCGGCCAAGGCCACAGCAACACAGTGTCCAGCGGCAGCAGCAAGAGGCAGACCCTGTCCTACATCAGCGTCAGCCCCACCAGCAGCAACCCGCCCTTGATGATGGCCTCGCGAGGGCAGCCGCAGAGGAGGAGGATAGCCGTTAGGAGCGCCTGTGGCGCTGGGCAGAGGGCCAGGACTGGGACGAGCTCTTCAAAGTCGCTGTTCTACCACCCTTTGTCTTCTCGCGTATTCCTTCTAGAGCTGTGGATGCAGTCCCAGCAACTATGCACATCCCCCTCGCTCGCTATGCGGTTCGCCCTCGGGATGCTACAGGCCCGCTCCTCCTCTTAGCGCTTCCCAGCCTCATCCTTTGCGTGCGGCCGCAGCATCCCCGAGGTTCCGATGCGGATTGGGTCCGCTATCTGGTTTCTCACTTTGAGACGGGCGATTGGCAGGCGTTGTGGAGCAAGGTGGTTCTGCACACACACCCGGCTGGACGCCCACCCCCTACGTGCTCGTTGTGGCACCACCGTGAGGAGGCAGCAGAGCAGCGGCTTCAGCGGGCTGTGACCAAGTTTCGCCGGGACAACACCGTTCGCGCGGTGCATGCCCTCGACTCTTCCTCCTCTTTCGCTCCTACAGGCCCTACCGTCCAGGCGCAGCTTCAGGCCAAGCACCTAATAGCGAAGCAGCCGATCTCGGCCTGGGTGGCGCATTCTGCTCTTCGTGCCCCAGCAGCGTTCCCGGACGCAGATGGTGTCCGGAGGGCCCTCTTGGATTGCAGTTGTGGGTCCGCCGCTGGGCCCTCTGGCCTTACCCTTGACCACCTTTGACAGGCGGTGGTTGGCAATGAGCACCTCACCCGGCTCTTTGCTTATCTGCTTGCGTCCATTTGCCCCGGCCACCTTCACCCGACTGCCCGACGCTTCCTGGCGACCAGCAAGCTCATCGCCTTCGCCATGCCGGATGGAGGTGTGCGTCCGATCGCGGCCGGAGAGGCCGTTTGGCGCCTTGTGGTGCGCAGAATCGTGTCGACAGGGCGCAAGGAGATGCAGCATGTACTGGCTCCGTTGCAGCAGGGTGTGGGGGCGCCGACGGGCATGGACACTATTATGCACACCATCTCCGAGCAGCTCAGTCTCTGTCCGGACTGGGGTATTCTCAGCATCGACGTCGGCAACGCTTTCAACTCCATGGAGCGTGCGGCGTTGTTTGAGGCAGTCCGACAGCGGGGGTTCGAGTATCTCGATCCAGCCTTGGCCTTGGTGTATGCTGAACCGTCAGACCTCTACTATCAGGGCGGGACGCAGCCGTGTGTCGTGTGCTCAGAGAGAGGCGTCCGCCAGGATGACCCTCTTGGCCCTTTCTTGTACGCGTTGGCGTAGCAGTCCGCCCTGCAGGCGGCCCATGACGCGATGGGGGGAGTTGGCCGCGTCTTTGCATATCTGGATGACAAGTATATGCTGGGTCTGGCATCCGTCCTGGAGACGGGATTTGGTGCCCTCCGGCAGGGCCTGGCAGCAGTTGGGTTGGAGGTCCAACCCCATAAGTGCGAGCTCTTCCTACCGGCTGGCAACGTGGTGCGAGCTGCCTTGTCCTCGGTTCGGCGGGTGGTGGACGGCATGGGAGTCCTTGGCGGGCGCATCGGCACGGCGGAGTTTTGCAGGGCCAGGCTGGATGCGGTGGTGAAGCAGGTGGAGGCCACACTGGACACGCTCGTCGAGCTTCCCGATGCGCAGGCGGCCTTCAGCATCCTCAGGGAGTGCGTCACGCAACGTCTCCAGCATCTTACTCGCCTCACCCCTCCCTCTCACTGGTGGATCTGGCGCCTCCAGTCCATCAACGACCGTGTTGGCCTCAGCCTCCGCCGATTGCTCTAACTGGACAGGGTCCAGACATACCGGGAGGGTCGGGCAGTCCTCCACGCGGAGCGTCAGAGGCGTCTCCCGGTCCGTCTTCGAGGGCTCGGGCTCACGCAAGGACCGGATCTGGGCCCGCTGTCCTTCCTGTACAGCCCTCTACAGTCGTGGTGTGCTGTTGCGCGTCTTTTCCGCCTGCCTGGCCTCCCCCAGCACCCGTAGCAGCCGCCGCCACAGTCAGGATGGCAGCAGCAGTAGCCGACATATCAGCAGCTGTCGCAGGCGTCGCCTCACCAGCAGCAGCAGCAGCGGTGTGCACCCCGCGTGGGACCTTGGGGTATGCGGGCCTTTGCAGATCTCGAGGAGGAGGTACTTCAGCGCTACCCGGAATCCCTCCGCGCGGAGGTCCCTAGCCTTGCGGAGTGTGAGCTAGGCAGCCCCCACTGCCTTTTCCAGGACCTCAGCTCCAGGCTCAACGACTGGTGCCTGGACGAGCTTCGAGCGGCGGTTGAGGCGGAATTGGGGCCTCACAAGGCGTACCCGCAACTCCAGCGCTTGGCATCAATGCAGGGAGAGCACAGTGGAGACTGGCTTCTGACGCACGCGCGCTCCGTTGCTGACCGCCTCTACATGGCGCCGCAGGACTGGCACGTTTCCTACCGCTTCCGCCTTGGGTTGCCCATCGCACACCTCCGCCACGCGCCGACTTGGTCCTGTCCGGCGGTGATGCGTCTCCACCCTTGTGCACCGCAGCACACCCTGCAGTGCCCATGGGGTGGAGGACCCAAGGCTGTCCACGACGCGCTTGTCTGTGAGCTAGCGGCATTTATGCGTGAGAGCGGCATGGGCGGCATCTGGGAGGAGCCAGAGGAGATCATTCCTGGGGGCCGACCGGACATCACTTGCCCCGACGCGGCCACGGGTCACCTACTGGCGCTCTACGTGGTCATCGCAGATCTCCAGCGCCCCTCTCTCAGACAGGCGTCTCCCGTGCGGCCGGAGGTTGCTCTTCAGGAGGCGATCCGGGTGAAGGAGGCGAAGTACGCGCAATGGTGCAAACACGCGGTCCGAGACCAGATCGACTTCATCTTCCCTGCCATGGAGACCATGGGCGCCTGCTCGCGCGGCTTGGGCGAGGTTTTGCGCAGGGCCACGACAGCTTCGGAGAGGCGCCTCGCCAGGCATGGCGGTTCCGAGGGCACCGCACGGCCTCTCCATGTGCTACTCAGCCAGCGTCTGGCAATCACCCCATCGCGGGCCCAGGCCTAGCAGTTCTGGCGTTCTGTAGCACAGTGGGCTGCTCACGCTGCTCTAGAGGAGGATGTTGACCAAGCTGTGCAAGCTCTCCTACCTCGGGAGGAGGGTCCACCGGAGGCGGACCTCGCTTTTGTGGGCCGCGAGTAGTTGTGTTGTGTAGGGTTGTGTTCTGTACAGCAAGCTGATAGCTGGTCTCTCTGTCTTTGTGCAAACCTGCCTGGAACCAGAATTTGGTCCACGCTAGTACCTTGTACCATTCTTTTTGTTCATGAATGAGATGTTTCACGCACTTACACGCACGTACACGCACTTACACGCACTTATACACACTTACAATCACTTACACACACTTACACACACTTACACACACTTACACTCACTTACACACACTTACAAGCACTTCCACGCACTTACACGCACTTACACGCACTTACACACTTATACGTACTTACACACAATTACACGTACTTACAAGCACTTACAACAACTTACACACACTTACACGCACTTACACTCACGTACGAGCACTTACACACACATACACACACTTACACGTACTTACACACACTTACACGCACTTACACACAGTTACGCACACTTACACATACTTATACACACTTGCACACACTTACACGCACTTACACGCACTTACACGTACTTACACGCACTTACACAAACTTACATGCATTTAATTGCACTTACATGCACTTATACGCACTTACATGAACTTACACGCACTTATACGTACTTACACATACTTAGACGTACTTACAAACACTTATACATAATTACACGCACTTACATGCACTTACACGCACTTAAATGCACTTATACGCACTTACTCACACTTACACGTACGTACACGCACTTACACGCACTTACACACACTTACACGTACTCACACGCACTTACATGCAGTTACACGCACTAACACGTACTTACACACACTTACACGCACTTTCAAGCACTTTCACGCACTTACACTTACATACAGGCACTTACACACACTTACACGCACTTACACATACTTACACATACTTACACAGTGTTCCATGCACTTACACGCACTTACATGTACTTCCACACACTTACACACACTTGCACGTACTTGTACACACTTACACATACTTACACGTACTTAGACGCACTTACACGCACTTACATGCACATAGACGCACTTACACGTACTTACATACGCTTTCACGCACTTACGCGCACTTATATACACTTACACGCACTTACACGCACTTACACACACTTAAAAGCACTTACATGCACTTACACCCACTTACACGTAGTCACATGCACTTACACATACTTACACACACTTACATGCACTTACACGCACTTACACGAACTAACATGCACTTACACGCACTTACACGCACTTATACGTACTTACACGTACTTACACGTACTTACACGTACTTGCACGCACTTACATGCACTTGCACGCACTTACACGTACTTACACATCCTTCTACTCACTTACATGCACTTACACACACTTGCACACACTTACACACACTTACACGCACTTATACGCACGTAAACACACTTACACCCATTTACACGCACTAACACGCACTTACACACACTTACACGCACTTACGTGCACTTACACGTAATTGAGTACACTAACATGCACTTACACGTACTTATACAAACTTACACGCACCTGCACGCACTTACACCTACTTACACACACTTAGAAACACTTACATGCACTTACACGCACTTACACGCACTTACACACAATAACACGTACTGACACGCACTTACATGCACTTTCACGCAGTTACACACACCTACACACACTTACACGTACTTACACATACTTGCACACACTTACACACACTTACATGCACTTATGCAAACTTACACGCACTAAAATGCAGTTAATTGCACTTACATGCACTTACACACACTTACACAAACTTACACACACTTACACGTACTTACACGTACTTACAAACAATGACACATACTTACACGCACTTACACGCACTTACACGCACTTAAACGTACTTACACACACTTACACGTACTTACACGCTCTTACATGTACTTACACGTACTTACACATACTTACACGCACTTATACACACTTACACGCACTTACACGCACTTACATGCACTTACATGCACTTACACGCACTTAGACGCACGAACACGCACTTGCACATACTTACACGTACTTACACGCTCTTACATGTACTTACACGCTCTTACATGCACTTACACGCAGTTCTTTACACTTACATGCACTTTCACGTACTTATACAAGCTTACACGCACTTACACGCACTTACACGTACGTACACGCACTTACAAACACTTACATGTACTCACATGTACTAATACATACTTACACGCACTTACATGTACTTATACGCACTTACATGCACTTACACATACTTACACGCAGTTACACACAGTTACACACAGTTACACGCACTTACACGTACTTACACGCACTTACACGCACTTACAAGCACTTACAAGCACTTACAGGTACTTACACGCACTTTAATGTTCTTACACCCACTTACACGTACTTACACGCATTTATACGCAGTTACACATAGTTATATGTACTTACATGCACTTAAACGTACTTAGACGCACTTACACACACTTACACACACTTACACGTACTTACATGAACTTACACGTACTTACACGCACTTACACACACTTACACGTACATACACACACTTACACGCACTTACAGGCAGTTACATGCAGTTACACGCTCTTATACGTACTTACATGTACTTACACGCACTCACACGTAGTTACACATAGTTTCACGAAGGTACACGCACTTACACGCACTTACACATACTTATACACACTTACACGCACTTACACACACTTAAACGTACTCTCACACACTTACACGTACTTACATGCACTTACACACACTTACACGCACTTACACACACTTACATGTACTTACACGAACTTACACGCACATACATGCACTTATACATACGTACGTGCACTTACATGCACTTACATGCACTTACTCATACTTATACGCACTTACACCCACTTACACGCACTTACATGCACTTATACACACTTACACGTACTTACACACACTTATACACACTTACACACACTTACACGCACTTACATGCACTTCGACATACTTACACGCACTTACACACACTTACACGCACTTACATTCACTTACACACACTTACAAGCACTAGCACACACTTTCATGCACTTACACACACTTACACGCACGTATACGTACTTACACACAATTACACACACTTACAAGCACTTGCAAGAAATTACACACACTTACACGCACTTACACGTACTTACACGCACTTACACACATTGACACGTACTTACATACACTTACACACACTTACATGGACTTACATGCACTTGCACACACTTATACATACTTACACGCACTTACACGTACTTACACACACTTACACACACATACACGCAGTTTATTGTACTTATACGCACTTACACAAACTTACACACACTTACACGCACTTACACGTACTTACACGTACTTACAAACACTTACACACAATTACACGTACTTACACGTACTTACACGCACTTAAATGCACTTACACACACTTACACGCACTTACACGCACTTACTCACAGTTACACGCACTTACATACACTTACACGCACTTGCACACACTTATACGCACTTACACGTACTTACACACACTTACATACACTTACACGTACTTACACACACTTACTTGTACTTATACATACTTACACGTAATTACACGCACTTAAACGTACTTACTCACACTTACACGCACTTACATGCATTTACCCGCACTTACACACACTTACATGCAGTTACACACACTTACATACATTTACACGTACTTACACGCACTAACACACACACTTACATACACTTACACGCACTTACATGTACTTTCACGCACTTACACGCACATATACACACTTACGTGTACTTACACGTACTTACACATACTTACACACACTTACATGTACTTACACGTACCTACACAGTGTTCCACACACTTATAGCCACTTACACGCACTTGCACGCACTTCCACGTACTTACACGCACTTGCACGTACTTGTACGCACTAAGACATACTTATAATCACTTGTATACACTTACTCGCACTTATATACACTTACATGCACTTACACGTACAAACATGCACTTACATGCACTTACGCGTACTTACACGGACTTACACACACTAACACGCACTTAGAAGAAGTTACATGCACTTACACCCACTTACACGGACTTACACGCACTTATACGCACTTACACGTACTTACACGCACTTACACGCACTTACAGGCCCTTGCACACACTTTCACGCACTTACACATACTTACACGCACTTACACGTACTTACATGTACTTACATGCACTTACATGTATTTACACGCACTTACACGCAACTACACAAACTTATACAAACTTACACACACTTACATGCACTTACATGCACTTATCCACACTTATACGTACCTACACGCAGTTACCCACACTTACACGTACATACACACACTTACACGTACTTATATGCAGTTACATGCACTTACACCCACTTACACGTACTTACACACAGTTACACGCAGTTACACACACTTACATGCCCTTACACACACTAACACGTACGTATACACACTTACACGTACTTACGCACACTTGCACGCAATTACACATACTTACACATACTTACACATACTTACACACACTTACACACAGTTACACACACTTACTTGTACTTACACATACCTACACGCACTTACACACAAGTACACGCATTTATACATACTAATACACACTTACACGTACTTACATGCACTTACTTGCACTTACACACACTTACACGTACTTACATGCACTTACACGCACTTATACGCACTTACACGCACTTACACACACTTACACGTACTTACATGCACTTACCTACACTTACTCGCACTTACATGCAGCTACACACACTTACACACATTTACACGTACTTACACGCACTAACACACACACTTACATACACTTACATGCACTTACATGTACTTTCACGCACTTACACAAACTTATATGCACTAACACAAACTTACACGCACTTACACGCACTTACATGCACTTACATGCACTTACACGCACTTACACGTACTTACATACACTTACACACACTTACATGCAATTACACGTAGCTACACATAGTTACACGTACATACACGTACTTACACGCACTTATATGCATTTACACACAATTACATGCACTTACATGCACTTATACTCACATACACGTACTTACACGCATTTACATGTACTTACACGCAATTACACACACTTACACATAGTTACACGCACTTGCACGCACATACAGGCACTTACGTGTACTTACACGTACTTACACACACATACATGCACTTACACGCACTTACACCTACTTACACAGAGTGCCACACACTTACACGTACTTACATGCACTCACACGTACTTACACGTACTTACACGCACTTGCACACACTTGTATGCACTCACACATACTTACACGCACTTACACGTACTTACTCACACATACACGCACTTACATGCACTTACACACACTTACACGCACTTACATGCACTTAGACGGACTTACGCGCACTTACACGTACTTACACAAACTTACACGCACTTAGAAGAACTTACATGCACTTACACCCACTTACACGCAGTTGCACGCACTTACACATACTGACACACAGTTAAACGTACTTATACGCACTTACACGTACTTACACACACTTACACGCACTTATACGCACTTACACATACTTACACACACTTATATGTACTTACACACACTTACACACACTTACACGCACTTATACGCACGTACATGCACTTACACGCACTTACACATACTTACATGCACTTACACGCACTTGCGCAATTACATGCACTTACACGCACTGATACACACGTACACACACTTACACATACTTACACACACTTACACGCACTTACAAGCACTTACACACACTTACACGCACTTACACGCACTTACATGCACTTACAGACACTTAGATGTACTTACACCCAGTTACATGCACTTACACGTACTTATACATACTTGCACACACTCACACACACTTACACGTACTTACAGGCACTTACACGCACTTACACACACTTACACACACTTACACGCACTTACATGCACTTACCCGTACTTACACGTACTTACACACAGTTACACAAACTTACACGGACGTACACGCACTTACACGTACCTACACGCACTTACATGTACTTACAAGCACTCACATGAACTTACACATACTTACACGCACTTACACGCACTTACACGCACATACACACACTTACACGCACTTACATGCACTTACACACACATACACAATCTCACACGCACTTACACGCACTTACATACACTTACACACACTTACACGTACTCACACATACTTACACGCACTTACACGCACTTAAACACACTTACACACAGTTACGTGTACTTACACGCACTGACATGCACTTACACACAATTACATGCACTTACACGTACTTACACGCATTTACACATACTTACACGCACTAACACGCACTTATATGCACTTACACGTATTTACACGCACTTATACGCACTTACACGTACTTAAATGCACTTACACATACTTATACGCAATAACCCATACTTACATGCACTTACACGCACTTATACGCACTTACACTCACTTACACGCACTTATATACACTTACATGTACTTACACGAACTTACACGTACTTACATGCACTTAGACACACTTACACATACTTATATGCACTTACACACACTTAAACTTCCTTACACACACTTACATGGACTTACACGCAGTTACATGCACTTACACACACTTACACGTACTTACACACAGTTACACGCAGTTACACGCACTAACACGCACTTACACACACTAACATGTACTTATACGCACTTACACGCACTTACACACACTTATGCACACTTACTCACACTTACACACACTTACACGTACTTACACGCACTTACACACAGTTATACACACTTACACATACTTACACACACTTGTACATACATACGCGCACTTATACACACTTATACGTATGAATACGTACTTACACGCACTTACACACACTTGCTCACACTTACATACACTAACATGCACTTACACGCACTTAGACATAGTTACATGCACTTACACGTAGTTACACACAGTTACACGAAGTTACACGTACTTACATGTACTTACACGCACTTACATGTACTTACAAGCACTTACATGCACTTACACACACTCACACGCACTTACACGCACTTACACGCACTTACACACAATTACATGGACTTACATACACTTACACGATTTACACAAACTCAGACGCACGAGCACGCACTTCCATACACTTGCACACACTTACACGCACTTATACGTACCTACACATACTTACACACACTTACACGTACTTATACGCAGTTACACACACTTAAACATACTTACATGCACTGACACACAATGACACGCACTTACACGCACTTACACGCACTTACACACACTTACACATACAGACACGCACTTATACGCACTTACACGTACTTACATGCACTTACATGCACTTACACGCACTTACAAACACTTACACATACTTCCACGTAATTACACGTACTTACATGCACTTACACGCACTTTTCCGCACTTACACATACTCATACGCACTGATACGCACTTCCGCGCACTTACACGTACTTACATGTACTTACATGTACTCACACATACTTACACGTGCTTACACACACTTACATGCACTTGTATGCAGTTACATGCACTTACACGCACTTACACGTACTTACACGCAGTTACACGCAGTTACGTGCACTTACACGCACTTACACACACTAACACGTACTATATGCACTTACACATACTTACACACACTTATACGCACTTACACACACTTGAATACACTTACATGTACTTACACGCACTCACACAAAGTTACACACACTTACACATACTTACACGCACTTACACGCACTTACACGTACTTACACGCACTTATGCGTATGAATACGCACTTACACGCACTTAAACGCACTTACTCACACTTACACACACTTAGACGCACTTACACGCACATATATCCACTTATATGCACTTAAACGCACTTACATACACTTACATGCACTAACACGCACTTACATGCACTTACACACACTTACACACACTTACACATATTTATATACACTTACATGCACTTACACACACTCACACGCACTTACACGCACTTACACGTACTTACATGCAGTTACACGCACTTACACATACTTACATGCACTTACATGCAATTACGCGCTTACACGCACTTACACGCACTTACACGCAGTTACACGCACTAACATGTACTTGCACACACTTACACGCACTTACACGTACTTACATGCACTTACACACACTTATACGCACTTACATGAACTTATACGCACTTACACGCACTTACACATACTTACACGCACTTACAACACTTACACGTACTTACACACACTTACATGTACTTACACGCATTTACACACACTTACACGCACTTACACGTACGTATACACACTTACACGCACTTATACGTACTTACACATACTTAAACACACATACACGCAGTTACACGCACTTACACGCAGTTACACACACCTACACGTACTTACACATACTTAGATGCACTTACAAGCACTTACATACACTTGTACGCACGTACACAAACTTATACGCACTTACACACACTTATACGTACTTACACGTAGTTACACGCACTTACATGTACTTACACGTACTTGCACACACTTACACGCACTTACACACACTTACACGCACTTACATGCACTTACATGCACTTACACGCACTTACACGTACTTACACGTACTTACACGCACATACACGTACTTACACGCACTTACCCACACTTACCCGCACCAACACGTAGATTTACACACTTACATCACTCACATGCACTTACACATACTTACATGTACATACATGTACTTACAAGCACTTACATGGACTTACACACACTTACACACACTTACACACACTCACATGCACTTACACACACTTACATGCACCTACATGCACTGAGACGCACTTACACAAAGTTACACGCACTTACACACACTTACATATACTTACACACACTTACACGCACTTATACGCACTAACACACACTTACACACACTTCCTCGTGCTTATACGCATGTATATGCACTTACACGCATTTACACGTACTTACACACACTTATACACACTTACACGTACTTACACGCACTTACATGTACTTACACACACTTACACACACTTACACACACTTACACACACATACACGTACTGACACGCACTTATATGCACTTAGCCGCACTTACACGTACTTACACGTAGTTACACACACTTACACGGACTTACACACACTTACACGTACTTACATGCACTTACATGTACTTACAAGCACTTACATGCACTTACACACACTTACACACACTTACACGTACTTACACGCACTTACACACACTTACACACACTTACATGCACTTACACACACTTACACGAACTCACACGCACTTACACGTACTTACATACACTTACACACACTTACACGCACTTACACAATCTTACACGCACTTACACGCACTTAACCACACTTCCACACAGTTACGTGTACTTACACGTACTTACATGCACTTACACACACTTACACGCACTCACACACACTTACACGCACTTACATTCATGTACACGCATCGACACACACTTGCACACACTTACACGCACTTACACCCCCTTACATGTACTTACACGCACTTACATGCACTTACACGTAGTTAATTGCACTTACACGTACTTTCACGTACTTACACAAGCTTACACACTCTTACACGCACTTACACGTACTTACACGCACTTGCAATCACTTACATGCACTTACACCTACTTACACACACTTATACGCACTTACACACACTTACACCCACTTGCACGCACTTATACACACTTACATGCACTTACACACACTTACACGCAGTTACACATAGTTACACACAGTTATACGACCTTACACATACTTACACGCACTTACACGCACTTCTAAGTACTTACAGGTACTTACACGCACTTACACGTTCTTACACGCACTTACACGCACTTACACGCACTTATACGCAGTTACACGCAGATATACGTACTTGCACTTAAACGTACTTACACACACTTACACGCACTTATACGCACTTACACACACTTACATGGACTTACACATACTTACACGTACTTACACACACTTACACGTACTTACACACACTTACACGCACTTATACACAGTTACACGCACTTACACGCACGTATACGCACTTACATGTACTTACACGCACTCACACGTAGTTACACGTAGTTACACGCAGGTACACGCACTTACACGCACTTATACATACTTATATGCACTAATACGCACTTACACACACTTACACATACTTGCACACAGATACACGTACTTACATGCACTTGCACACACTTACACGCAGTTACACACACTTACACGTACTTAGACGCACTTACACGCACTTACACGCACTTACATGCGTTTATACATACGTATATGCTCTTACATGCACTTACATGTACTTACTCGTACTTAGACGCACATACACGCACTTACACGCACTTACACACACTTATACGCACTTATACGTACTTACACACACTTACACGTACTTACACACACTTACACGCACTTACATGCACTTAGACGTACTTAAACGCACTAACACGCACTTACACGCACTTACACTCACTTACACAGACTTACAAGCACTTGCACACACTTACACACTTACACACACTTACACGCACGTATACACACTTACACGCAATTATACGCACTTACAAGCACTTACAAGAACTTACACACACTTACACGAACATACACGCACTTACGCACACTTACACGCACTTACATACACTTACACGAATTTACACGCACTTACACATACATACACACAGTTTCACATACTTACATACAGTTGCATGCACTTACACGTACTTACACGCACTTCCACGCACTTACAAGCACTTTCACACACTTACACGCACTTATACGCACTTAAACGCAGTTAATTGTACTTATATGCACTTACACAAACTTACACCAACTAACACGTACTTACACGTACTTACACATACTTACAAACACTTACACACATTTCCACGTACTTACACGTACTTACACACACTTATATGCACTTACTTACACTTACGCGTACTTACATGCACTTACACGTATTTACACGCACTTATACATACTTACACGCAACTACATATATTTACATGCAGTTACATGCACTTACACGTACTTACACGCACTTACACGTACTTACAAGCACTTACACACACTTACACGCACTTACACGCACTTACACACACTTACATTCACTTACATATCTTTACACGCACTTACACACACTTATACGCACTTACACATACTTACACACACTTACACACACTTACACGTACTTACACACACTTACATGTACTTACACGCACTTACACGTAATTACACGCACTTAAACGTACTTACACACACTTACACACACTTACATGCACTTACCCGCACTTACACGTACTTACATGCGGTTATACACACTTACACACATTTACACGTACTTACACGCACTAATACACACACTTACATACACTTACACGCACTTACATGCACTTTCACACACTCACACGTACATACACGCACTTATGTGTATTTACACGTGCTTACACAGTGTTCCAGACACTTACAGCCACTTACACGCACTTGCATGCACTTCCATGCACTTACACGCACTTGCACGTACTTGTATGCACTTAAACATACTTACCACACTTACACGCACTTACACGCAATTATATGCACTTACATGCACTTACACGTACTTACATGTACTTACATGCACATACGCGTACTTACTCACACTTACACGTACTAACACGCACTTAGAAGAACTTACATGCACTTACACCCACTTACACGCACTTACACGCACTTACACGCACTTACATGTACTTAGAGGCACTTACACGCACTTACAGGCACTTACACTCCCTTACACGTACTTACACGTACTTACACGCAATTACACGTACTTACACGAACTTACATGCACTTACATGTACTTACACACACTTACACGCAATTACACAAACTTACACAAACTTACACACACTTATATGCGCTTACATGCACTTAACCATGCTTATAGGCACCTACACGCATCTACTCATACTTACACGCACTAACACGTACTTACACGCACTTACACGCACTTACATGCACTCACATGACTTATACACACTTACACGCACTTACATGCATATACACACACTTTAACACCCTTACACAAACTTACACGCACTTACACGCACTTATACACACTTATACGCACTTACACGCACTTATACGCACTTACACATTTTGGCACGCACTTACACGCACTTGCACACACTTACACATACTTACACGTACTTACACGCAGTTACACATACTTATATGCGCTTACACGTACTTACACGCACTTATACGCTCTTACACGCACTTACACGCACTTACACATACTTACACGTACTTACACGCACTTACACGCACTTACACGCACTTACATGCATCTATAGACACTTGCACGTACTTACACACACTTATACGTACTTATACACAGTTACATGTACTTACACCCACTTACAAATACTTACACACAGTTACACGCAGTTACACGTACTTACACGCACTTACACACACTAACAGGTACTTATACGCACTTACATGTACTCACACACACTTGCACGCACTTACACATACTTACACACACTTACACGTACTTACACACACTTACGCACAGTTACAAACACTTACATGTACTTACACGTACTTACACGCACTTACACGCACTTACACGCACTCATATGTACAAATACTCACTTACACGTACTTACATACACTTACTTGCACTTACAAACACTTATACGCACTTACACACACTTACACACACTTAAACGCACTTGTACGCACTTACATGCACTTACTCAAACTTACACGCACTTACACGCACTTACACAAACTTACACGCAATTACACACAATTACACATAGTTACACGCAGTTACACGTACATACACGTACTTACACGTACTTATATGCATTTACATGCAATTACATGCACTTACACGTACTTATACGCACTTACACGCACTTACACATATTTATATGCACTTACACGCAATTACACGCACTAATACGTAGTTACACACACTTACAGGCGCATACACGCACTTACGTGTAGTTACATGCACTTACATACACATACATGCACTTACACGCACTTGCACCTACTTAGATAGAGTGCCACACACTTACACGCACTTTCACGCACTTACACGTACTTACACGTACTTGCACGCACTTGCACACACTTGTATGCACTTACACATACTTATACGCACTTGCATGCACTTACACACACTTATACGTACTTATATGCACTTACACGCACTTACACGTACTTACACGCACTTACACGCACTTACAATAACTTACATGCACTTACACCCACTTGCAGACAGTTACACACACTTACACATACTTACACGCACTTAAACATACTTACACGCACTTATACGTGCTTACACGCACTTACACGCACTTACACTCACTTACACGTACTTACACACACTTGCACACACTTACACACACTTACTCACACTTACACGCACTTACACGCACTTACATGCACTTACACGCAGTTACACGTACTTTCATGTACTTACACGCACTTACGCACTTACACGCACTTACATGCACTTACACGCACTTACACGCACTTACACACACTTCCACATACTTACACGCAGTTACATGCACTTACACATACTTATAAATACTTGCACTTACTTACATGCACTTACACGCACTTACACGCACGTATACGCACTTACACGCACTTACACATACTTACACGCACTTATACGCACTTACACGCACTTACCCGCACTTACACGTACTTACACGCAGTTACACACACTTATACGGACTTACACACACTTACACGTACTTCCACGCACTTACATGTACTTACAACCACTTACATGCACTTACACACACTTACATGCACTTACACGCACTTACACGCACTTACACGCACTTACACGCACTTACATGCACTTACACGCACTTACACGAACTCACATACACTTACATGCACATACATACACTTACACACACTTACACGCACTTACACATACTTACACACACTTATACGCACTTAAACACACTTACACACTGTTAGGTATACTTACACGCACTTACATGCACTTACACGCTCTTACACGCACTTACACACACGTACATGCTCTAACACGTACGTATACGCACTTACACGTACTTACACGCACTTACACGCACTTACACGAGCTTACACGCACTTACGCATACTTACACACAATTACACGCTCTTACATGCACTTACACGTACTTATACGCACTTACACGCACTTCCACACACTTATACGCACTTACACGTACTTATATGCACTTACACGTACTTACACGCACTAAGACGCACTTCCACACACTTACATGCACTTACACACACTTACACTTACTTACACACACTTACATGCACTTACATGCAGTTACATGCACTTACACGCACTTACACGTACTTACACGCAGTTAGACGCCGTTACATGCACTTACTCGCACTTACACACACTAACACGTACTTGTACGCACTTACATGTACTTACACACACTTATGCGCACTTACACACACTTACACACACTTACACGTACTTGCACGTACTTATACGCACTTACACACACTCATACGTATGAATACGTACTTACACGCACTTACACATACTTACTCACACTTACACACACTTTCATGTACTTACACGCACTTATACACACTTATAGGCACTTACACGCACTTACACACACTTACACGCTATTACACACACTTATACGCACTTACACAAACTTACACACACTTACACGCACTTACATGCACTTACATGCACTTACACGCACTTACAGGGACTTACACACAGCTACACACACTCACACACACTTACACGCAGTTACACGTAGTTACACGCACTTACACGTACTTACACGCACTCATACGTATGTACACACACTTACACGCACTTACACGTACTTACACACACTTACATGTACTTACAAGCACTTACATGCACTTACACACACTCACACCTACTTACATGCACTTACGCACACTTACACACACTTACATGTACTTACATACACTTACACGCACTGACACAAACTCAGACGCACGTACACGCACTTACATACACTTAAACACACTTATACGCACCTACATACACCTACACGCTCTTACATGCACTTACACGCACTTATACGCAGTTACACACACATACACGTACTAACATACACTTACATACAATGATACGCACTTACACGTACTTACATGCACTTACACACACTTACACGCACCTACATGCACTTATATGCACTTACACAAACTTACACGCACTTACACGTACTTACATACACTTACACACACTTACACACACTTACACGCACTTATACGTACTTACATGCACTTACACGTACTTGCACACAGTTACACCCACTTCCACGTGCTTACACACACTTATATGCACTTACACAATTCTACACGTACTTACACACACGTGTACACACTTACACGTACTTACACGTACATACACGTACTTAAACGCACTTACATGCACTTACACACACTTACACGTACTTACACATACTTACACACACTTATCCGCAATTACACATACGTACACGCCGTTACACACACTTATACGGACTTACACACACTTACACGTACTTATTCGCACTTACATGTACTTACAAGCACTTACATGCACTTACACACACTTACACGTACTTACACGTACTTACACGCACTTACACACACTTACACACACTTACATGTACTTACACGCACTTTCACAAACTCATACACACTTACACCCACTTACATACACTTACACACACTTCCACGCACTTGAACGAACTTACACGCACTTATACGCACTTAAACACACGTACACACAGTTACGTGTACTTACACATACTTACATGCACTTACACACACTTACACACACTTACACGCACTTACATTCACTTACACGCACTTATACACGCTTACACGCACTAACACACACTTATACGCACTTACACACACTTACACGCACTTACACGCACTTACACATACTTACACGCACTTACACATACTTACACGCAATTACACGTACTTACATGCACTTACACGCACTTATACGCACTAAGACGCACTTACACAAACTTACATGCACTTACATGCACTTACACACACTAACACACACTTACACGCACTTACACGCTCTTGCACACACTTACACGCACTTTCATGCTCTTACATGTACTTACACGCACTTACATGCACTTACACGCAGTTAATTGCACTTATACGCACTTTCACGTACTTGCACATGCTTACACGCACTTACACATTCTTACACGTACCTACACACACTTACAAACACTTACATGCACTTACACGTACTTACACACACTTACATGCACTTAAACGCACTTACACCCACTTACACGCACTTATACGCACTTACATGTACTTACACAAACTTACACGTAGTTACATATAGTTACATGCAGTTACACGCACTTACACGTACTTACACACACTTACACGCACTTACAAGCACTTATAGGTACTTATACGTACTTACACGTTCTCACACACACTTACACGTACTTACACACACTTACATGCACTTACAGGCACTTACACACACTAACAAGAACTCACACGCACTTACACGCACTTACATACACTTACACACACTTACACGCACTTTCACGTACTTACACGCACTTACACGCACTTAAACACACTTACACACAGTTACGTGTACTTACACGCACTTACATGCACTTCCACACACTTACATGCACTTACACGCACATACACACACTTACACACACGTACATGCACTTACACACACTTACACATACTAATACACAGTTATACGCACTTACACATACTTACACGCACTTACACACACTTACACGTACTTACACGCAATTACACATACCTACACGCAATTACACACACTTACATGCACTTACACGCACTTACACGTACTTACACGCACTTACACGCACTTATATGAACTTATACATACTTACACGCACTTACACGTACTTACATGCACTTAGACGCACTTGCACATACTTACATGCACTTATACACACTTACTTACTTACACATACTTACATGCACTTAAGCGCAGTTACATGCACTTACACGTACTTACACGTACTTACACGCATTTACACGCAGTTACACGCACTTACACGCACTTACACACACTAACACGTACTTATACGCACTTACACGCACTTACACACACTTACGCGCACGTACATATACTTACACACACTTACACATACTTACACGCACTTACACACAGTTACACACACTTACACATACTTACACGCACTTACACATACTTACACCCACTTACACGCACTTATACACATGAATACGTACTTACGCGCACTTACACGCACTTACTCACACTTACACACACTTAGATGCACTTACACACACTTATACACACTTATAGGCACTTACATGCACCTACACACACTTACACGCTATTACACACACTTGCACGTACTTACACAAACTTACACACACTTACACACACTTACATGCACTTAAATGCACTTACATGCACTTACATGCAGTTATACGTAGTTACACGCACTTACACGTACTTATACGCACTTATACGCATTTACATGCACTTACATGTACTTACAAGCACTTACATGCACTTACACACACTCACACGCACTTACACGCACTTACACGTTCTTACACATACTTACATGCACATCCATACACTTACACGCACTTACACGAACTCAGACGCACGTACACGCACTAACATACACTTACATGCACTTACATGCACTTATACACACTTACACGGACTTACACGTACTTATACGTAGTTACATGCTCTTACACGTACTTACATGCACTTATACACAATGACACGCATTACACGCACTTACACGCACTTACACGCACGTACACACACTTACACGCACTTACACGCACTTATACGCACTTACACGTACTGAAACGCACTTACACGTACTTACACGCACTTACACACACTTACACATACTTACACGTAATTACACCTCAAGCACTTACACGCACTTCTACGCACTTACACGTACTCATACGCACTTATACGCACTTAAACGCACTTACACGTACTTACATGTACTTACACACACTTACACGTATTTACACACACTTAAATGCACTTGTACGCAGTTACATGCACTTACACGCACTTACACGTACTTACATGCAGTTACACACAGTTACACGCACTTACATGCACTTACACACACTAACACGTACTTATACACACTTACACGCACTTACACACAATCACATACACTTACATGTACTTACACGCACTTACACAAAGTTACACAAACGTACACATACTTACACGCACTTACACGCACTTACACGATCTTACACTCACTTATACATACGAATACGCACTTATACGCACTTTCACGCACTTACTCGCACTTATACACACTTACATGCACTTACACGTACTTATACACATTTTTATGCACTTATACGCACTTACATACACTTACATGCACTTACAAGCACTTACATGCACTTACACACACTTACAAGCACTTACACGTACATATATGCACTTACACGCACTTACACACACTTACACGCACTTACACGTACTTACACGTACTTACATGCACTTACATGCACTTACACATACTTACATGCACTTTCATGCACTTACGCGCTTACACGCACTTACACGTACTTACATGCACTTACATGCACTAACACGCACTTACACGCACTTACACGCACTTACACGCACTTACACGCACTTACATGTACTCGCACACACTTACACGTACTCACACTTACTTACACGAAATTACACACACTTACACGCACTTACACGCAGTTAATTGGACTTACACACACTTACATGCACTTACACAAATTTATACGCACTTACACACACTTACACGTACTTACACGTACTTACAAACACTTGCACGTACTTACACACACTTACATGCACTTATACGCACTTACACACACTTACACACGCTTTCACGTACGTATACGCACTTACACGCAGGTATACGTACTTACACATACTTTAACACACATACACGTAGTTACACGCACTTACACGCAGTTACACACACTTACACGTACTTACACGTACTTACATGCACTTACAAGCACTTACACACACTTATACGCACTTGCACGAACTTAAACGCACTTACACACACTTATACGTACTTACACACAGTTACACGCACTTACACATACTTACACGTACTTGCACACACTTACACGCACTTACACGCACGTACACGCACTTACACGCACTTACATGCACTTACACGCAGTTATACGTACTTACACGTACTTACACGCACATACACGTACTTACACGCACTTACCCGCACTTACACTTACACGCAGTTACACGCACTTACATGCATTTACACGCACTTACACGTACTTACACGCACTAACATGCACTTACAAGCACTTACATGCACTTACATGCACTTACACGCACTTACACGTACTTACACGCACTTACACGTACTTAAACACACTTACACGCACCTACGTGCACTTACACGCACTTACACAAACTTACACGCACTTGCACGCACTTACATACACTTACACACACTTACACGTACTTACGCGCACTTACACGTACTTACACGCACTTACACGCACTTACACACAGTTACACACACTTCCACGTGATTACACGCACTTATATGCACTTACACGTATTTACAGGTACTTACACACACTTATACACACTTACACGTACTTACACACACTTAGACACACTTACACGCACTTACACGCACTTACACACACTTACACACACGTACACGTACTTACACGCACTTACATGCACTAACACGTGTACTTACACGGACTTACACGCCCCTACATGTACTTACACGTACTTAGACACACTTACACGCACTTACACGCACTTACACACACTTACATGCACTTATACGCACTTACATGTACTTACACACACTTACACGCACTTACATGCACTTACACATAGTTACACGTACTTACACGTACTTACACGCACTTACATGCACTTACACACACTTACACGCACTTCCACGCACTTACACGCACTTACACGCACTTACACGTACTTACACGCACTTACATGCACTTACATGCACTTACACGCACTTAAACATACTTACACGCACTTAGACGCACTTACACGCACTTACATGCACTTACACACACTTATACGAACTTACACGGACTTACACGCACTTGCACATACTTACACGCACTTACACGCTCTTACACGCACTTACATGCACTTACACGCACTTACACCCAGTTAATTGCACTTACACGTACTTACACATACTTACACAAGTTTACACACACTTACATGCACTTACACACACTTATACACACTTATACGCACTTACACACACATACACACAGTTACACGCACTTACACACACTCTCATACACTTACACGCACTTACAAGCACTTACACACACTTACGCGCACTTTCATGCACTTACATGCACTTACACGCACTTACATGTACTTACTCGCAGTTACACGCACTTTCACGCACCTACACGCATATACATGTACTTACACACACGTACACGTGGTTACATGCACTTACACGTACTTATACGCACTTACATGTACTTACATGCACTTACACCCACTTACACGCACTTACACACACTTACACACACTCACACGTACTTACACGCACTTACACACACTAACATGTACTTATACACACTTACACGCCCTTATACGGAGTTACATGCACTTACACGCACTTATATGCAGGTACACGCACTTACCCGCACTTACACGTAGTTACACGTAGTTACACGCACTTACACACACTTACACGCACTTACACGTACGTATACACACTTATACGTACTTACACGCACTTACATGCACTTACACGTACTTACACACATTTACACGCACTTACACGTACTTACACACAAATACACATACTTACACGCACTTACACGCACTAACACACACTTACACGCACTTACACACACTTACACGCAACTACACGGACTTACATGTACTTACACGCACTTACACGCACTTACACGCACTTACACGCACTTACACGCACTTACACGTAGTTACACGCAGTTACACGCACTTACACGTACTTACATGCACTTACACGTACTTATACACACTCACACGTACTTACACGCACTTACATGCACTTACACGTACTTACACACATTTACACGCACTTACACGTACTTACACACAAATACACATACTTACACGCACTTACACGCACTAACACACACTTACACGCACTTACACACACTTACACGCAACTACACGGACTTACATGTACTTACACGCACTTACACGCACTTACACGCACTTACACGTACTTACACGCAATCACACAAACTCACACACACTCACACGCACTGTAAGTACGTGTGAGTGCGTTTGAGTGCGTGTAAGTGCGTTCAAGTGCATGCAAGTGCGTGTAAGTGCGTGTAAGTACGTGCAAGTTCGTGCAAGTGCGTGTAAGTGCGTGTAAGTGCGTGTGTGCGTGTGTAAGTGTGTGTATGTACGTGTATGTGCATTATGTGTGTGTAAGTGTGTGTAAGTCTGTGTAAGTGCGTGTAAGTGCGTGCAAGTGCGTGTAAGTATGTGTAAGTGCGTGTAAGTGCGTGTGAGTGCGTGTGAGTGCGTGTGAGTGCGTGTGAGCGCGTGTGAGTATGTGTGAGTGCATGTGAGTGCATGTGAGTGCGTGTGAGTGCGTGTGAGTGCATGTAAGTGCATGTACGTGTGTCTAAGTACATGTACATGGGTGTAAGTGTGTATAAGTGCGTGTAAGTATATTCAAGTACGTGTAAGTGCGTGTAAGGGCGTATAAGTGAGTGTTAGTGCGTGTAAGTGCATGTCAGTGCGTTCAAGTGCGTGCAAGTGCGTTCACGTGCGTGCAAGTGCGTGTACGTGCGTGTGTAAGTACTATATGTGCATGTAAGTGGGTATATGTGCGTGTAATTGCGTGTAATTCCGTTTAAGTGCGTGTAAGTGCATGTAAGTGCGTGGAAGTGCCTATAAGTGCATGTAAATGGGTGTAAGTAGGTGTAAGTGCGTGTAAGTGCGTGTATGTGCGTGTATGTGTGTGTCAATGCGTGTAAGTGGGTGTAAGTGCGTGTAAGTGCGTATAAGTGTGTGTCAGTGCGTGTCAGTGCGTGTGAGTGCGTGTCAGTGCGTGTAAGTGTGTGTAAGTGCGTGTACGTGTGTGCAACTGCGTGTAAGTACGTGTGTACGTGTGTAAGTGCGTGTATGTACGTGTATGTGCGTTATGTGTATGTAAGTGCATGTAAGTCCGTGTAAGTGCGTGTAAGTGCGTGTAAGTGTGTGTAAGTGCATGTGAGTACGTGTAAGTGCGTGTGAGTGCGTGTGAGTGCGTGTGAGTGCGTGTGAGTGTGTGTGAGTACGTGTGAGTCCATGTGAGTGCATGTGAGTGCGTGTGAGTGCGTGTGAGTGCATGTAAGTGCATGTACGTGCGGGTAAGTGTGTGTAAGTGTGTATAAGTGCGTGTAAGTATATTTAAGTGCGTGTAAGTGCGTGTAAGGGAATGTAAGTGAGTGTAAGTGCGTGTAAGTGCATGTAAGTACATTCAAGTGCGTGCAAGTGCGTGCACGTGCGTACATAAGGGTGCACACCGGGTAAGATTCCCGAATTCAAGATTGGATTCGGATTCACGAATCCGAATCCAAGTCTGGCTTTGATTCACAAATCCGAATCTGGATTCGCGAATCCTAAGGATTCACGAATCTTTTCCGAAACCTACAGGGTATGGCAAGTAAAAATCCTCTTGTTTGCCACAGAAACCCATGTTTTCCAAGTCAAAACTTGTAAAAAAAAGATCCCCGAATCCCGAATCGAATCCTAACAAAGGATTCGGATTTCCAAGTCCGAATCCAGATCCGGATTCACGAATCTTATTCACGAATCCTAGGATTTGGTGTGCAGCCTTACGCGTACAAGTGCCTGTCAGTGCGTGTGTAAGTGCTTGTATGTGCGTGTAGGTGCATGTATGTGCTTGTTATTGCGTGTAATTGCATGTAAGTGCGTGTAAGTGCGTGTAAGTACGTGGAAGTGCCTGTAAGTGCATGTAAATGGGTGTAAGTAGGTATAAGTGCGTGTAAGTGCGTGTATGTGCATGTATGTGCGTGTCAGTACGTGTAAGTGGGTGTAAGTGCGTATAAGTGCGTATAAGTGCGTGTCAGTGCGTGTCTGTGTGTGTGAGTGCGTGTCAGTACGTGTAAGTGCGTGTAAGTGCTTGTAAGTGCATGCAAGTGCATGCAAGTGTATGCAAGTGCTTCCAAGTGCATGTAAGCGCGTATAAGTGCATGTGTAAGTGCGTGTGTAAGTGCGTGTAAGTGCGTGTAAGTATGTGTAAGTGCATGTAAGTGCGTGTAAGTAAGTGTAAGTGCGTTTCAGTACGTGTAAGTACGTGTAAGTGTGTGTAAATACGTGATAGTGCATGTAATTACATGTAAGTGCGTGTAAGTGCGTGTAAGTGCGTGTAAGTGCGTGTCAGTGCATGTAAGTGTGGGTATGTGCGTGTGAGTGCGTGTAAGTACGTGTAAGTGTGTGTTTTTGCATGTAAGTGCGTGTAAGTGTGTGTAAGTACGTGTAAGTGCGGATAAGTGTGTGTAAGTGCATGTAGGTGCGTTTGAGTGTGTGTGAGTGCGTGTGAGTGCGTGCGAGTGTGTGTGAGTATGTGTGAGTGTGTATAAGTGCGTGTAAGTGCGTATAAGTGCGTGTACGTGCAGGTTAGTGCATATACGTTTGTGTAAGTGTGTGTGAGTGCGTGTGAGTGCGTGTGAGTGTGTGTGAGTGCGTGTGAGTGCGTGTGAGTACGTGTAAGTGCGTGTAAGTACGTGTAAGTACGTGTAAGTGCGTGTACGTACGTGTAAGTACGTGTAAGTGCGTGTAAGTGCGTATAAGGGCATGTATGTATGTGTAAGTGCGTGTTAGTGCGTGCAAGTACGTGCAAGTGTGTGTAACTGCATGTAAGTACATGTAAGTGCGTGCAAGTGCTTGTAAGTGCATGTGCATAAGTATGTATAAGTGCGTGTAAGTGCGTTAAGTGCGTGTAACTGCGTGTAACTGTTTGTAAGTGCGTGTAAGTACGTGTATGTACGTATAAGTGCATATAAGTGAATGTCACTTCATGTAAGTACGTGTAAGTATGTGTAAGTACATGTTAGTCTGTGTAAGTGCGTGTAAGTGCATGTAAGTGCGTGTAAGTACGTGTAAGTGCATGTAAGTACGTGTAAGTGCGTGTAAGTGTGTGTAAGTGCATGTAAGCGC
>SZWC01001774.1:187226-209951 GCA_023375785.1 Penium margaritaceum | reverse complement strand
TTGAAACGCTAGTAGTTGATCAACAGTGGTGTTGAATCTGGATGGTAGGCTTGCAAATAGTCTGAGTACAACCACTTTTTCATCGAGTGTCTCTCCCAGAGTTGCCATGCGATCAACCAGTTGCTTCAGTTGTGCCACATGGTCTTCCAATTTTGTCGTGTCGCTCATCTTGAGTTCGCAGAACTGAATCAAAAGATTGTGAAGTTTGGAGTCTCCCACTTTCAAGTAGCGCTTCTGGAGAGCCAGCCATGCACGTCTTGGATCCAGTGTAGGGTTCCCATCCTTTATTAAAAACTTTAACCTGTCAGAGACTTGCATGGCCAGTAGTGCAAAGGCCTGATCGCAGCGTCGTTGCCACTGAAGTCGAGCATCGTTGGTGGCGTCAGCGGCCAGGGTCTCTGTGGGAGGGTCAGAGACAACTCCCCACAGTCCCTTGGCCAGGAAAATCATCTTCATATTGAATGCAAACTCATTCTAATTTGTGCCGTCAAACGGCTGAATCTTGAATTGATCGCCCATGCCGCCTCCATGGAACACAGCCATGGTGCCAGATGTTGTGTCCTGACTTCCTTGAACAGCGCAACCAGTCCTTGAGTTATTTGTGGCACACCTTGCTCTGATACCAAATGTTAGAATGTCAGATCGTTCAATGCCACAAGAACTTGTATGGAAAGTGCAGAACCAATCGCTTAAACCAGAGTAGATCAACACAGGCGCTCACAGCCAGATCTGCTCAACCAGCGATAGAGGGAGTGAACACCATGAGCTCCATTCATCAGAATTCACTAACTCCTGCGTACATGATCTAGTGGAGTCTAGCACTTGACAAGAATAGGAAAAAGAGATCTATAGCTGACTTAAATCCTGCTCCGCTCGTCTTCACCTCTGGTCCATCTCGCTGCGCACCAGCGATTCTGCCGTCTGCCGTCGGCACCTGCGGTCTTGCTTTGTCCCTGTTGTCGTGCTTGGGTTCCGGTCACACTGGGTCTTCGGTATCCTTGAATAGTGACTTTCTCTGTTGTCTTTCGCCGTAAACCAGTCCTGCTATTTATATGTTGGTCCTGTGCCGTCGATCTGGTCTCCGACTTTTGTGTCATCGATATCAATCGATGCCACATCCCCCCCCAGATGTCCGCACAGGTTCCCCTCTGCTCCAAGACGGACTGGTGGTCCGGTACTCTGTTCCCTTGTCTGTCCTGTTCGAGATGCCACGTCAGCCTCTTGCCAGAGCTCCCCTCAGGCTACCGCCTCCAGACCACTTTACTTCAAAGTGCAATGCCCTCCGTAATATATGCTGCTTGTGATCATCATACTTTCGAATAATACGTACATATGAACGGGCAGGGGAGGCATGGGTAGACCCACTCTCCTGACCCAACGGCAGACAGGAGGCATAGTGTAGGATAGCATAGTTGGCGGAGGGTCAGGGGAGAGAGTGGCGCCTCTCCCCTGGCCCTCTGCGTTATGCCACTTTGGAGCATACCCTTTTATGCCTTTTTCCAGCAGTAAGTGCATGTAAGTGCATGTAAGTGCGTCACAGAAACCAAAGCCGGGTCACAGAAACCAAAGCGGGGTCACTGAAACCAAAGCCGGGTCACAGAAACCAAAGCCAGGTCACACAAACCAACGCCGAGTCACAGAAAGCAAAGCCGGGTCACAGAAACCAAAGCCGGGTCACAGGAACCAAAGCCAGGTCACAAAAACCAAAGCCGGGTCACGGCAACCAAAGCCGGGTCACAGAAACAAAAGCCGGGTCATAGAAACCAATCTCGGGTCACAGAAACCAAAGCCGGGTCAAAGAAACCAAAGCTGGGTAAACCATTGTCGGTACACAGAAACCGAATCTGGACCAAAGAAACCAAAGCTTGGTCAGATAAACCAAAGCCGGGTCACATAAACCAAACCCGGGTCACACAAACCAAAGCCGGGTCACAGAAACCAAAGCCGGGTCAGAGAAACCAAAGCCAGGTCACAAAAACCAAAGCCGGGTCACAAAAACCAAAGCCGGGTCACAAAACCAAAGCCGGGTCACAGAAACCAAGCTGGGGCACAGAAACCAAAACCGGGTCACACAAACCAAAGCCGGGTCACAAAAACCAAAGCCGGGTCACAAAACCAAAGCCGGGTCACAGAAACCAAGCTGGGGCACAGAAACCAAAACCGGGTCACACAAACCAAAGCCGGGTCACAAAAACCAAAGCCGGGTCACAAAACCAAAGCCGGGTCACAGAAACCAAGCTGGGTCACAGAAACCAAAGCCGGGTCACAAAAACCAAAGCCGGGTCACAGAAACCAAAGCCGGGTCACAGAAACCAAAGTCGGGTCACGGAAACCAAAGCTGGGTCACAGAAACCAAAGCTGGGTCACACAAAGCTGGGTCATAAAAGCCAAAGCCCGGTCACACAAATGAAAGCCGGGTCACAAAAACCAAAGTCAGTCACAGAAACCAGAGCCGGGTCCCACAAACCAAAGCCGGGTCACAAAAACCAAAGCCGGGTCACATAAACTAACGCCGGGTCACATAACCCAAAGCCGAGTCACAGAAACCAAAGGCGGGTCACAAAAACCAAAGCCGGGTCATAGGAACCAAAGCCGGGTCACAGAAACGAAAACCGGGTCATAGAAACCAAAGGCGGGTCACAGAAGCCAAAGCTGGGTCAAAGAAACCAAAGCTTGATAAACGAAAGCCGGATTACATAAACCAAATCTCGACCACAGAAACAAAACGCGGATCAGAGAAACCAAAGCCGGGGCACAGAAATCAAAGCCCGGTCACAGAAACCAAAGCATGGTCACAAAAACCAAAGCCGGGTCACAGAAACCAAAGCCGGGTCACAGCAGCCAAAGCCGGGTCACAGAAACCAAAGTTGAGTTGTAGAAAACAAAGCCGGGTCACAGAAGCAAAGTCGGGTCACACAAACCAAAGCCGGGTCAAAAAAACCAAAGCCAAGTCACAGAAACCAAAGCTGGGTCACAGAAACCAAAGCCGGGTCATTGTAACGAAAGCCGGATCACAGAAACCAAAGCCGAGTCACAGAAAGCAAAGCCAAGTCACATAAATCAAAGCTGGGTCACATAAACCAAAGCCGGGTCACAGTAACCAAAGCCGGGTCACAGAAACTAAAGCCGGGTCACAGAAACCAAAGACAGGTCACAGAAACCAAAGCCGGGTCACAGTAACCAAAGCCGGGTCACAGAAACTAAAGCCGGGTCACAGAAACCAAAGACAGGTCACAGAAACCAAAGCCGGATCACGGAAACCAAAGCCGGGTCACAAAACCAAAGCCGGGTCAACAAACCAAAGCCAGAGCACAGAAACCAAAGCCCCGTCATAGAAACCAAAGCCGAGTCATAGAAACCAAGTACGGGTCACAGAATCAAAAGCCGGTTCACATAAACCAAAACCAAGTCACAGCAACCAAAGCCAGGTCAGAGAACCAAAGCCGGGTTACAGAAACCAAAGCCAGGTCAGAGAAACCAAAGCGGGGTCACAGAAACCAAAGCCGGGTCACAGTAACCAAAGCCGGCTCACAGAAACAAAAGCCAGGTCAAAGAAACCAAAGCCAGGTCACAAAAACCAAAGCCGGGTCATAGAAACCAGAGGCGATCCATAGAAACCAAAGCCGGGTCACAGAAACCAAAGCCGGGTCACAGAAACCAAAGCCAGGTCACACAAACCAAAACCAGGTCACATAAATCAAAGTCGGGTCACAGAAACCAAAGCCGGGTCACAGAAACTAAAGCCGGGTCACAGCAACCAAAGTCAGATTATGAAAACCAATGCCAGGTCAGAGAAACCAAAGTTGGGTCACTGAAACCAATGCCGGGTCACAGAAACCAAAGCAGGGTCACAGAAACCAAAGCCGCCCACGGAAACAAAAGCTGGGTCACAGAAACCAAATTTGGGTCACAAAAACCAGAGCCGGGTCACAGATACCAAAACCGGGTCACGGAAACCAGAGCCGGGTCACGGAAACCAGAGCCGGGTCACAGAAACCAAAGCCGGGTCACATAAACCAAAGCCGGGTCACAGAGACCAAAGCAGGGTCATAGAAACAAAAGCTGGGTAACAGAAACCAAAGCCGGGTCAAAGAAACCAAAGCCGGGTCACAAAAACCAAAGCCGGTCACAGAAACCAAAGCTGGGTCACATAAACCAAAGCCGGGTCACAGAAACCAAAGCCGGGTCACAGAAACCAAAGCCGGGTCACAAAAACCAAAGCCAGGTGACAGAAACCAAAGCCGGATCACAGAAACCAGAACCAGGTCACAAAAACAAAACCATGTCATAGAAACCAAAGTCAAGTCATAGAAACCAAAGCCGAGTCACAAAATCCAGAGCCGGATCACACCAAACCAAAGCTTGGTCACAGAAACCACAGCCGGGTGAGAGAAACCAAAGCCGGGTCACAGAAACCAAAGCCGAGTAACAAAAACCGAAGCCGGGTCACAGAAACCAAAGCCGGGATCACAGAAACCAAAGACGGGATCACAGAAACCAAGGCCGGGTCACAGAAACCGAAACCAGGTTAAAAAAACCAAAGCCGGGTCACAAACACCAAAGCCGGGTCACAGAAACTAAACTTGGGTCACACAAACCAAAGCCGGGTCACAAACACCAAAGCCGGGTCACAGAAACTAAACTTGGGTCACACAAACCAAAGCCGGGTCACAGAAACCAAAGCCGGGTCCGAGAAACCAAAGCCGGGTCACAGAAACCAAAGCCTGGCCACAAAAAACCAAAGGCGGGTCACAGAAGCCAAAATCGGGTCACAGAAACCAAAGCCGGGTCACAGCAACCAAAGTCGGGTCACAGAAACCAAAGCTGAGTCACAGAAAACAAAGCCGGGTCACAGAAAGCAAACCTGGATCATAGAAACCAAAGCCGGGTCACAAAAAGCAAAGTCGGGTCACACAAACCAAAGCCGGGTCACAAAAACCAAAGCCAGGTCAGAGAAACAAAAGCCGGGTCACAGAAACCAAAGCCGGTTCACAGAAACCAAAGCCGGTTCACTGAAACCAAAGCAAAGTCACATAAACCAAAGCCGGGTCACAGAAACCAAAGCCGGGTCAGAGAAACCAAAGCCGGATCACAGAAACCAAAGCCGGGTCACAAAACCAAAGCCGGGTCAACAAACCAAACCCAGAGCACAGAAACCAAAGCCCGGTCATAGAAACCAAAGCCGGGTCACATAAACCAAAGCTGGGTCACAGAATCCACAGCCGGATCACAGAAACCAAAGCCGGGTTAAAACACCCAAAGCCAGGTCACAAAACCAAAAGTGGGTCATAGAAACCAAAGCCAGGTCACAGAAACCAAAGCGGCGTCACAGAAACCAAAGCCGGGTCACAGAAACCAAAGCTGGGTCACAGAATCCACAGCCGGATCACAGAAACCAAAGCCGGGTTAAAACACCCAAAGCCAGGTCACAAAACCAAAAGTGGGTCATAGAAACCAAAGCCAGGTCACAGAAACCAAAGCGGCGTCACAGAAACCAAAGCCGGGTCACAGAAACCAAAGCCGCGTCACAGAAACCAAAGCCGGGTCACAGAAACCAAAGCCGGGTCAGAGAAACCAAAGCCGGGTAACAGAAACCAAAGCCGGGTCACAGAAACCAAAGCCGGGTCACAGAAACCAAAGCCGGTTACAGAAACCAAAGCTGGGTCACAGAAACCAAAGCCGGGTCAGAGAAACCAAAGCCGGGCACAAAAACCAAAGCCAGGTGACAGAAACCAAAGCCGGATCACAGAAACCAGAACCAGGTCACAAAAACCAAAGCCATATTACACAAACCAAAGCCAAGTCATACAAACCAAAGCCGAGTCACAGAATCCAGAGCCAGGGCACAGCAATCCAAAACCAGTTCACAGAAACCAAAGCTGGGTCACAGAAACCAAAGCCGGGTCAGAGAAACCAAAGCCGGATCACAAAAACCAAAGCCGGGTCACAAAACCCAAAGTCGGGTCACAGAAACCAAAGCCGGGTCACGGAAACCAAAGCCAGGTCACAGAAACCAAAGCCGGGTTATGGAAACCTAAGCCGGGTCACAGACACCAAAGCTGGGTCACAGAAACCAAAGCCGGGACACAGAAACCAAAGCCGTGTCATAGAAACCAAAGCTGGGTCACGGAAACCAAAGCCGGGCCACACGAACAAAAGCCGGGTCACATAAACCAAAGTCGGGTCACAGAAACCAAAGCCTGGTCACAGCAACCAAAGTCAGGTTACAAAAACAAATGCCGGGTCACAGAAACCAAAGCTGGGTCATTGAAACCAATGCCGGGTCAAAAAAACCAAAGCCGGGTCACACAAACCAAAGCCGGGTCACGGAAACCAAAGCCGGGTCACAGAAACCAAAGCTGGGTCATAAAAACCTAAGCCGGGTCACAGACACCAAAGCCGGGTCACAGAAACCAAAGCCGGGTCAGAGAAACCAAAGCCGGGTCACAGAAACCAAAGCTGGGTCATAAAAACCTAAGCCGGGTCACAGACACCAAAGCCGGGTCACAGAAACCAAAGCCGGGTCAGAGAAACCAAAGCCGGGTCACAGAAACCAAAGCTGGGTCATAAAAACCTAAGCCGGGTCACAGACACCAAAGCCGGGTCACAGAAACCAAAGCCGGGTCAGAGAAACCAAAGCCGGGTCACAGAAACCAAAGCTGGGTCATAAAAACCTAAGCCGGGTCACAGACACCAAAGCCGGGTCACAGAAACCAAAGCCGGGTCAGAGAAACCAAAGCCGGGTCACAGAAACCAAAGCTGGGTCATAAAAACCTAAGCCGGGTCACAGACACCAAAGCCGGGTCACAGAAACCAAAGCCGGGTCAGAGAAACCAAAGCCGGGTCACAGAAACCAAAGCTGGGTCATAAAAACCTAAGCCGGGTCACAGACACCAAAGCCGGGTCACAGAAACCAAAGCCGGGTCACAGAAACCAAAGCTGGGTCACAGAAACCAAAGCCGGGTCATAGAAAACAAAGTTGGGTCACATAAACCTAAGCCATGTCACAGAAACCAAAGCGGAATCCCAGAAACCAAAGCCGGGTCACCGAAACAAAAGCCTGGCCACAAAAACCCAAAGGCGGGTCACAAAAGCCAAAGTTGGGTCACAAAAACCAAAGCCGGTTCACACCAACCAAAGCCACGTCACAGAAACCAAAGCCGAGTCACAGAAAACAAAGCCAGGTCACAGAAACCAAACCGGGTCACACAAACGAAAGCCGGGTCAGAAAAACCAAAGCCAGGTCAAAGAAATGAAAGCCGGGTCACAGAAACCAAAGCCGGTTCACAAAAACCAAAGCCGGGTCACAGAAACCAAAGTCGGGTCACAGAACCTAAAGCCGGGTCACAGAAACCAAAGCCAAGTCACAGAGACCAAAGCCGGATCACAGAAACAAAAGCCGGGTCATAGAAACCAAAGTGGGGTTAAAGAAACCAAAGCCGGGTCACAGAAACCAAAGCCGGGTCACAGAAACCAAATCTGGATCAATGAAACCAAAGCCGGGTCACAGAAACCAAAGCCAGGTCAACAAACCAAAGCCGGAGCACAGAAACCAAAGCCCAGTCATAGAAATCAAAGCCGGGTCACAGAAACCAAAGCCGGGTCACAGAATCCAAAGCCGGATCATAGAAACCAAAGCCGGGTCACAGCAACCAAAGCCAGGTCACAGAACCAAAGCCTGGTCACAGAAACAAAAGCCAGGTCACTGAAACCAAAGCGGGGTCACAGAAACCAAGCCGGGTCATAGTAACCAAGGCCGGCTCACAGAAACAAAAGCCAGGTCAAAGAAACCAAAGCCGGGTCACAGAAACCAATGCCAGGTCACAGAAACCAGAGCTGGGTCATAGAAACCAAAGCCGGGTCACGAGAACCAAAGCCAGATCACAGAAACTAAAGCCCGGTCAGAGAAACCAAACCGGGTCACAGAAACCAAAGCTGGGTCACACAAAGCAAAGCCGGGTCACAGAAACCAAAGCCCGGTCACAGAAACCAAAGACGGGTCACAGAAACCAAAGCCGGGTCACAGCAACAAAAGTCGGGTTACAGAAACCAATGCCGGGTCACAGAAACCAAAGATGAGTCACAGAATATGTGCCGTGTCACAGAAACCAAAGCCAGGTCACAGAAACCAAAGCCAGGTCACAGAAACCAAAGCCGGGTCAAAGAAACCAAAACCAGGTCACAGAAGTCAAAGCCGGGTCACAGAAATCAAAGGTGGGTCACAGAAACCAAACCCATGCCACAGAAACTAAAGTCGGATCACAGAAACCAAAGCCGGGTCACAGAAACCAAAGCTGGGTCATAGAAACCAAAGCGGGGTCACAGTGTCAGACAATACCTGCATCCACACAAGTCCCAGAACACAATCTCGTAGTAGGGCAAACAAGTCATCTTCTGTGACATCCGGCCCAAGTCAGGTACAGTGCAATTATTCAAATACCCGTCGAAGTGCCAAGTCATCTCTTCAGTGGAGCACAAGAAACCGGAACGGTCAGCCCACAAGCGAGCCCGGTCAGGCGGTCATCACGCCGACAACAAGACGTCCGTTAGCCTCAATTGCAGTCTCTCCCTCCGCAAAGTGCCCACCGGTAAGATCGTGCCCCGTCTAACGACTGCGCGATCCGGCCAAAGAGACAAGCTGCCCACCAAAACTCAACCTGTGTCCAACGGCCAACCTGCTCGACAAGGACCCTACCGAAGTAACCTATGGAGTCGCTTCGCGACTCCACCCTCAGCAGAAGCAGTAATAGCAGCAAGGCGGTTGTTGCTACGACTAGCGTACCGCCCACCTTAGTCCTAGGACTTGTACGTGTTGGAAATAAGTAAGAACCAGCCTCTCCTATCCTATCCCTCGGATAAGTCCGAGTCTCAGAAGTAAACGGTTCAGGACTCCGTCCGAACCAACTTGACCGATTGACTCTTTGATCATCCGACCGTTCTGCCAGCGGGTCAAGAGATCCCCTAATAAAGTGACATCTGTCACCCACGTCCGGCTGGTGGAATAAAGCCGTTGTACATGCCCTTGTCCTGTTCTGCTCATATATACCGAGGATGTTCATTCCCTTGAGTCAACCAGAACAGTTCTGCTCATCCTGTTCCCCCTTGGTTCCGCGGCTTTGCCGCCGTGTCTTTGCTCTGCTCGTCCCTTGCACTTTCTGTCTTGGCCAACTCTCAACGCTTCGCTCCGTCACTCTCGCTTCTTCGCTCAGCTCTCATACTCCACCAACCACCACCTCTCTCGCCATTACTCTGTCCCACATCAACCTGTCTACCCTCGTTACCTCGCGTCTCAGCCTCTGTCAACTCTCGCGACTAGCTCCTTGGACTGCTCTTGCTTACGTCACTCTGCTGGCGTATGCTTGCATGTCCTGATGCTTCTGCTTGCTTTTGCTGCCACTGTTCTCGTGCTTGCATTCTTCTGACATGGTATCAGAGCTTCAGGCAACATCACTTGGAGTCCCGTGACCGCGTCATTGCTCTACTAACATCCTTGCTTCGCTGCTCCGACTGACATTCTCCTGCCGCCGCCACCGCTGTCTCGCGCCTCTCCGCTTCATCCGCAGCTGACATCGAGAGTTCTGCCTAACAAAGTTCTCTGCGCTGAAGAAACGCCTCGTCGTCCTAAGGAGGCCCTGCGCCCATTTCCGCGCCCGTGGCTAACAACCGGTGACGTGTCGCCTACATCAGGTGCAAGTGACTCCCTAGCCGCCGCCTGCTTTCAACTATCGAGAAACTTCGTGTCGCCTACCATTCGCTGCCTCTCATCATAACCGCCTCTGCCGGCATCTCCTCCTTCATCTCATCAGCTCCATCTGCTCCTCCTTATCGTCATTCTCATCTCACCCGCATCTACTATCTTGAGCCGCTTTTTTGCATCGCCTCTTTGCCTCGTCAACAGCTGCAAGCCGAAACTGCCGCCGTCAGGATATCGGACACCACCAGTCTTCCTGCTCCCATTTCCGAGCCAACTGGGGAACAAGCCGTCACTCTCCTGACATCAGCGGTCTAGTGTCCCTGCCCGCTGCCTGACTCCCTCTGCCGCAACCAACCTCTTCCAGCAGACAGGATATTGGACACCACCAGTCTTCCTGCTCCCATTTCCGAGCCAACTGGGGAACAAGCCGTCACTCTCCTGACATCAGCGGTCTAGTGTCCCTGCCCGCTGCCTGACTCCCTCTGCCGCAACCAACCTCTTCCAGCAGACAGGATATTGGACACCACCAGTCTTCCTGCTCCCATTTCCAAGCCAACTGGGGAACAAGCCGTCACTCTCCTGAACGCAAAAAGAAGTGGTTGCGTCGCTCCACCTACTATGCCGCGTCTCATCTTGACTCTCTCTGCTCACGCCGCTCCCTTCTCCTTGCCTTCTTCATCATCATCAGTCTTCGGCCTTCATCTTCACTCGCCTCCATTAGTCCTCCTCCTCCTCCTCGCTCCTCTCTCCTCAGCTTCATCAGCCGTTCATTCCTGCCTCATCTCTACCTTCTCCAACATCAGCATTATCCGCACCGCCTTCTCATTCATCATCCACATCAGCATCGCTTTATCGCGCACGTGGTTTCGCCCTTGCACCCACTCATCAATCAATCGCGTCCTTTGCTTCCGCAAATCGCTCTCAGCTCGGCACAAGGATCCGCCCGGTCGCATTGCCTTTTTTCTGCGACAACATGCGCCCACACCGAAAATTTCGCAGCACACGTGGTTTTGCCCCTGTGCCCACTCATCCATCAACTGTTTCCTCTGCTTGAGCATCAACTTCTGCCCAGCACAAGGATCCGCCCGGTCGCATCGCACGAGTCGCGACAGACTGTGCCCACACCGGAACTTCCATCAGCGCACGCGCTCCGCCCCTGCGCCCATTCATCAATCAATCGCTTCCTCCGCTCCCGCAAATCGCTTTCAGCTTAGCAAAAGGATCCGCTCGGTAACATCGCCTTTTTCGCGAGGACCTGCGCCCACGCCGTACACTCCTGCGCACGCGGCTCGCCCCTGCGCCCATTCAGCAATCAATCGCCTCCTCCGCCTCACATTGCTTTCAGCTCGGTACAGGGATCCGCCCGCTCGCATCGTGTCTTTTCGCGACGATCTGCGCCCACACCAAAAACTTCCTTTCGCGCAAGCGGTTCGTCTCTGCGCCCACTCCATCATCCATCATTCCTCCATCCTCCTCACCATCATTTGCCTCACTCAAAGATCTGCCTAACATCCTTACTGTGCAACAGCCTACACTCACAACGAAACACGCCCGTCGCACATACAACTCAGTCCCAGCATTCACTCAACCATCAGCATCCTCAATCCGTCAGTCGCATCAAGATCACCTCCCGAACCAATCAAAACCATGTTTGCACCAGCACAACCCGCAAACCATGCAGCATGGTGGCCCACCATAGTTCTCGCACAACGACTTCCACTCCTCTACTTCAATGATGATGACACCACCAACTTTGGAGTCTGGCTTGATGTCCTTGGCTCAACCACCGCCAACATCGTTCTACGAGGATTCTCCCATCTTGCCCTCATGAATGATGAACGAGAATATCCACGTCAATATAACCCCTTCATGCATCGTCGAGATCCAACATACTAGGGAGATTACTTCTACGTCAAGCATCAAGCCCGAGACCTCCTCTATATCATCATAGACAAAACCTTCCACTGCATCATCCAATCGCACAAATACTCCATTAAGAGAATCATCCGCGACATTAGACTACAATGCTCAAGAGGAAGGCCAAGACCACTCAACGATCCTACAATACCGGTCACTCGGCCAATAGGACTGGTGCCATCCGAGATTCCAGCATCTGCTCCCAGACCTCATCAACTTCCAAGACCTCCTCCTCCAAGAAGAAGACCGGAGGTTCCTCCAGTTCTCTCCTCGGATGATGAGGATCAAAGCGACTAAAAGATCTTGATGAGTCTTGTTCAGGGGGAATATTGGAAATAAGTAAGAACCAGCCTCTCCTATCCTATCCCTAAAAGAAATCTGAGTCTCAGATTAAACGGTTCAGGACTCCGTCCAAACCAACATGACCGAATGACTATTTGATCATCCGATCGTTCTGCCAACGGGTCAAGAGATCCCCTAATAAAGTGACATATGTCACCCACATTCGGCTAGTGGAATAAAGCCGTTGTACATGCCCTTGTCCTGTTTTGCTGATATATACCGAGGATGTTCATTCCGTCGAGTTAACCATAACAGTTCTGCTCATCATGTTCCCCCTTGGTTCCGCGGCTTCGCCGCCGTGTCTTCGATCTGCTCGTCCCTTGCACTTTCTGTCTTTGCCAACTCTCAACACCTTGCTCTATCACTCTCCCTCCTTCGCTCAGCTCTCATACTCCGCCAACCATCACTTCTATCGCCAGTACTCTCTCTCACATCAACCTGTCTACCCTCGCTACCTCGCGTCTCAGCCTTTGTCAACTCTCGCGACTAACTCCTCGGACCGCTCTTGCTTACGTCACTCTGCTAACGTACGCTTGCATGTCCTGATGCTTTTGCTTGCTTCTGCTGTCGTTGTTCTCGTGCCTGCATTCTTCTGATAGTACGTTTCTTACTACCAATTTGTGGTCAATGAGTTCTTCATGCCTCATTGCCTGTTTGGCTCGGGCTCCTGCCCTGTCCCCACTCGGCCTGTGACCATGGCCCGCTGCCATGGCACAGTGCCCTCTTAGTTCGTCATTGCCATCGCTTCAATCAGTTCCTTCATGCAAGGCCCGGGCTCTGCCCTGCCTCTACGGTTTCCAATCGCTCCTCTGTCCGCTCCTCCGCGCTGCGGCCTCGCTCATCGCTCGGCCTGCCTCTCGACGCTGTGGCTCTCCTTCTCATTCATCACTCATGTCCACTCAGATGTATCAAGGCGCCTCGGACCTGATGGATTGCCGGCCCACGTACTAATGTTGCGGGAAGCAGACCCTTTGAACCCGTGCACTGGCAACCTGAGTTTGTGGCATCATGATCATCATCCTCAGTCTTTGTCGGCCGATGCCTCCTCGCTGCGACCATTTGGCCCACGCCTTGGCACTGCCACCTGTCGCCTCCATCCTCGCTATCATCATGCTCCTACCGCTCTCATTAAATGTGCCTGTATTCCTCTCTTTGTAGCACCTCTTGAAATAATCCTGTCATGTATCTTGTAACGCTCATCTATTGGACCACGCCCACTCGCGTCAGCAGTACCTCTGCTCACGTCAGCATCATGGCATCATCATAATACTGCATACAATTTACTGACATGGTATCAGAGCGGAGCGAAAGTTCCTGGCTCTACTTTCAGCAGCATCATCGCCACTGATGCCTGGAACGCCACGTCCAGCCGCGCAACCGATCTAAGCCAGTCACCAAGCCGTCATTACCTCCTCTTGAATCTACACGTCCAAACAGGCTGTGTATGGCCACAGCCTCAATATTCCGTCAGCCAACATCCTTCGCAGTAGTGGAAGCAGTAGCACCATCCGTTGCATCTATCGAAACAACAGCAAAACAGCAGCGGCACTCCCATCTCCCAACAACAGGAGAGACATCACGTCCTCAACCCACAGCAGGCATACCTTTATGGAAGCATGGATTCACCCCACCAGTATCCAAACAACCCTCGAAGCAATGGCAGTATCAGCACCAACAACAGAACTCAGCAGTATACGTCTCGCGGCGCGACAGCTACAGCTGTTCCCTTGACCACTTCTACTCCCCCGCATGGAACTACAGTATCGTAGTTCCTTCAGCAGTTCAGCCACGAGCATCACTCCTTCAGAGCACATCATCACCAGCTAAAGTCCTTCTTCCCCATAGCAGAACCAGACAGCTATACAACCAGCTCATAAGACAGACCAGGGCATCTCAGGGAGCACTATCCTCTTCGGGGCGTGACAGAATTCTCTGTCCCCTTTCCCACATCTACTCCCTCATCTCCAGTGACGCCTTAGTACAACAACAACCGCAACAGTAGTAGCAGCAGTCACAACAACGATGAGAGCCTTACGTTATAAACCATCAGCAATCGTACCTCTCTGGGCACGCGGTCTACTCCACGACTCTCCACAAATTTCCCTGATCAACTAGTGTATAACCAACTGCATTGGTTGCCCCACTCAGAAACACCTGCCTCACGGCGCGACAGTACAGAATGTCCCCTTCACCGCATCTCCTCCCCCTTCGAACATCGGCCTACTCCTCAGTACCAATCTCTGTCAGCACTCACTACATCCTCTGCACAACACTGCAGCCACTACTGTTCCACTACTCAGACCCAGCATCTGTCAACAAAAGAGAAGGAGCATCATGGGCTACAATTACCTCTTATATCCATAGTTCCTCTTCTGCAGCATAACAGCAACCGCTGTTCCCTTGTCTGCCACTATCTTTCTCTCACCATCTGCAAGTTTGCAACATCGTTGGCAGTACAACCCCTTATGTTCCTCCCTGACAGTGAGGACTCCTACTACTGTAGAGACCTCCTTGACATCCATCCTCATCTTAGCCACTTGAAGCCATCTACAGGCATCGTCCACTCTCTTGCGGCACAGCACCCGTTGGTGTTCCCTTGACCGCTTCTTCACATTTGACCCCTCTCCCTCCTCTCTCACCTTCATCAACCGCAGCATATAAATCCATTATGTGGACTCGGCAACCCCACAACCCTCACGAGTTCACCTCAGCTTCTCCTCGATACACCTGGACTCACCTTATGGTGTTTCGTACCTTGTGGGATTGACCAGTGGTGTCAGACAATACTTGCATACACAGAAGTCCCAAAACACAATCTCGCACGAGAGCAAACGAGTCATCTTCTGTAACATCCAGCCCAAGCCAGGCGCAGTGCAATTATTCAAATACCCGTTGAAGTGCCGAGTCATCTCTTTAGTGGAGCACAAGAAACCAAAACAGTCAGCCCACAAGTGAGCCCAGTCAGGCGGTCATCACGCCGACAACAGACGTCCGTCAACCTCAACGGTAGTCTCTCCCTCGCAACAGTACCTACCAGTAAGATTGCGTCCCGTCTAACGACAACACGATCCGGCCAAAGAGACAAGCTACCCGCCAAAACTCAACATGTGTGCAACGGATAACCTGCGCGACAAGGACCCTACCAAAGTCATCTGTGGAGTCGCTTCGCGACTCCATCCTCAGTATAAGCAGCAATAGAAGCAAGGCGGTTGCGGCTACGACTAGCTTACCGCCCAACTTAGTCGCAGGACTAGGATAGACCCAGGACCCCTAGTACTTCTGCATGCCCCTTGTACCTTTCTTACTACCTGTTTGTGGTCAATCAGTTCTTCTTGCCTCGTTGCCTGTTCGGCCTGGGCTCCGGCCCTACTCCCACTCGGCTTGTGACCATGGCCCGCTGCCATGGCACAGTGCCCTCTCTATTCGTCATTGCCATTGCTTCAATCAGTCCCTTCATGCAAGGCCCGGGTTCTGCCCTGCCTCCACGGTTTCCAATCGCTCCAGTGTCCGCTCCTCTGCGCTATGGCCTCGCTCATCGCTCGGCTCGCCTCTGGACGTTGTGGCTCTCCTTTTTGTTCATCACTCATGTCCACTCAGACGTATCAAGGCGCCTCGGACCTGATGGATTGCCGGCCCACGTACTCACGTTGCGGCAAGCAGACCCTTCCAACCCATGCGCTGGCAACCTGAGTCTGTGGCATCATTATCATCATCCTCAGTCTTTGTCGGCCTGTGACTCCTCACTGCAACCTTTCAGCCCACACCTCGGCACTGCCATCTGTCGCCTCCATCCTTGCTATCCTCATGCTCCTACCGCTCTCATTGGATGTGCCTGTATTCCTCTCTTTACAACAACTCCTCAAATAATACTGTCATGTATCCTACACCACTCGTCCCTTGGACCGCCCCCACTAGCGTCAGCAGCACCTCAGCTGACGTCAGCATCATGTCATTATCCTAAGACTGCATACAATTCACCGACACACAGAAACCAATGCCGAGTCACACAAACAAAAACCGGGTCACAGAAACCAAAGCCGGGTCACAAAAAGCCGGGTCACAGAAGCCAAAGCTGGGTCACAGAAACCAAAGCTGGGTCACAGAAACCAAAGCCGGGTCAGAGGAACCAAAAACGGTCCCATAAACCAAAGCCTGTTCACAGAAACCAAAGCCAGATCACGGAAACGAAAGCCGGGTCATAGAAACCAAAGAAGGATCATAGAAACCAAAGCCGGGTCAAAGAAACCAAAGCTGGGTAAACCAGAGCCGGTACACAGAAACCAAAGCTGGACCAAATAAACCACAGCTGGGTCACATAAACCAAAACCGGGTCACAGAAACCAAAGCCGGATCACACAAACCAAAGCCGGGTCACAGAAACCAAAGCCGGGTCAGAGAAACCAAAGCCGGGTCACATAAACCAAAGCCAGGTCACAAAAACTAAAGCCGGGTCACAAAACCAAAGCCGGGTCACAGAAACCAAGCCGGGTCACAGAAACCAAAGCCGGATTACAGAAACCAAAGCTGGGTCACAGAAACCAAAGCCAGGTCACAGAAACCAAAGCCGGGTCACAGAAACCAAAGCCAGGTCACAAAAACTAAAGCCGGGTCACAAAACCAAAGCCGGGTCACAGAAACCAAGCCGGGTCACAGAAACCAAAGCCGGATTACAGAAACCAAAGCTGGGTCACAGAAACCAAAGCCAGGTCACAGAAACCAGAGCCAGGTCAGAGAAACCAAAGCAGGGTCACAGAAACCAAAGCTGGGTCACACAAACCAAAGCCCGGTCACAGAAACCAAAGCAACATAAACCAAAGCCGGATCACAGAAACCAAAGCTAGACCACACAAACGAAAGCTGGGTCAGAGAAACCAAAGCCGGGTCAGAGAAAGCAAAGCCGGGTCACAGAAACCAAAACTGGGTCGCAGAAACCAAAGCCGAGTCACAGAAAACAAAGCCGCGTCACATGAAGCACAGCCGGGTCACACAAACCAAACCCGAGTCAGAAAAACCACAGCCAGGTCAGGGAAACAAAATCGGGGTCACAAAAACCAAAGCCGGTTCACAGAAACCAAAGCTAGGTCACAGAAACCAGAGTCGGGTCACAGAAACCAAAGCGGGATCACACAAACCAAAGCCAAGTCACAGAAACCAAAGCCGGGTAACAGAAACCAAGCCGGGCCACAGAAACCAAAGCCGAGTCACAGAAACCAAAGCCGGGTCACAAAAACCAAAGCCGGGTCACAGAAACCAAAGCCGGATCACAAAAACCAAAGCCGGGTCACAAAACCAAAGCCGGGTCAGCAAACCAAAGCCAGAGCACAGAAACCAAAGCCCGGTCAAAGAAACCAAAGGCGGGTCACAGAAACCAAAGCCGGGTCACAGAAACTGAAGTCGGGTCACAGAAACCAAAGCCGGGTCACAGAAACTGAAGTCGGGTCACAGAAACCAAAGCCGGGTCACAGAAACTGAAGTCGGGTCACAGAAACCAAAGCCGGGTCACAGAAACCAAAGCCGGGTCACAGAAACCAAAGCCGGATCACAAAAACCAAAGCCGGGTCACAAAACCAAAGCCGGGTCAGCAAACCAAAGCCAGAGCACAGAAACCAAAGCCCGGTCAAAGAAACCAAAGGCGGGTCACAGAAACCAAAGCCGGGTCACAGAATCCAAAGCCGGATCACACAAACCAAAGCCGGATCACAGCAACCAAAGCCAGGTCAGAGAACCAAAGCCGGGACACAGAAACAAAAGCCGGGTCACAGAAACCAAAACGGGGTAACAGAAATCAAAGCCGGGTCACAGAAACCAAAGTTGGGTCACGCAAACCAAAGCTAGGCCAAAGAAACCAAAGCCAGGTCACAAAAACCAAAGCTGGGTCACAGAAACCAAAGCTGAGTCACAGAAACCAAAGCCGGGTCACAAAACCCAAAGCCCGGCCACACAGACCAAAGCCGGGCCACAGAATCCAAAGCCGGGTCACATAAACCATAGCCGGATCCCAGAAAGCCGGGTGAGAGAAGCCAAAGCCGGGTCACAAAAACCAAAGCCGGGTCACAGAAACCAAGGATGCGTCACAGGAACCAAAAACAATCCCATAAACCAAAGCCGGGTCACAGAAACCAAAGCAGGGTCACAGAAACCAACGCCGAGTCACAGAAAGCAAAGCCGGGTCACATAAACCAAAGCCGGGTGAGAGAAACCAAAACCGGATCACAGAAACCAAAGGCAGGTCACAGAAACCAAAGCCGGGTCATAGAAACGAAAGCAGGGTCATAGAGACGAAAGACGGGTCACAGAAACCAAAGCCGGGTCAAGGAAACCAAAGCTAGGTAAACCGAAGCCAGTACACAACAACCAAAGCTGGACCAAAGAAACCAAAGCTAGGTCAGATAAACCAAAGCCGGGACACACAAACCAAAGCCGTGTCACACAAACCAAAGTCGGGTCACAGAAACAAAATCCGGGTCAGAGAAACCAAAGTCGGGTCACAGAAACCAAAGCCAGGTCACATAAACCAAATCCGGGTCACAAAAGCAAAGCCGGGTCACAAAACCCATGCCGCATCACAGAAACCAAAGCCGGGTCACAGAAACCAAAACCGGGTCACAGAAACCAAAGCCGGGTCACAAAAACCAAACCCGGGTCACAAAAACCAAAGCCGGGTCACACAAACCAAAGCCCGGTCAGAGAAACCAAAGCTTGGTTACAGAAATCAAAGGAAGGTCATAGAAACCAAAGTCGGGTCATGGAAACCAATGTTTGGTCACAGAAACCAAAGCTGGGTCACAGAAACCAAAGCCGGGTCACACAAAGCCTGGTCACAAAAGCCAAAGCCGGGTCACACAAATGAAACCCGGGTCACAAAAACCAAAGCTGGTCACAGAAACCAAAGCCGGGTCCCAGAACCCAAAGCCGGGTCACAGAAACCAAAGTCGGGTCACAGAAACCAATGCCGGGTCACATAAACCAAAGCCAGGTCACAAAAACAATCCGGGTCACAGAATCCAAAGCCGGGTCATAAGAAACGAAAGCTGGGTTAGAGAAACGAAAGCCGGGTCATAGAAACCAAAGACAGGTCACAGAAACCACAGCCGGGTCAAAGAAACCAAAGCAGGATAAACCAAAGCCGGATCACAGAAACCAAAGCTGGACCACAGAAATGAAAGCCGGGTCAGAGAAACCAAAGCCGGGGCACAGAAATCAAAGCCGGGTCACAGAAACCAAAGCCGGGTCACGGAAACCAAAGCCGGGTCACAGAAACCAAAGCCAGGTCAGAGAAACGAAAGCCGGGTCACAGAAACCAAAGCCGGTTCACAGAAACCAAAGCCGGGTCACAGAAACCAAAGCCGGGTCACAGAAACTGAAGTCGGGTCACAGAAACCAAAGCCGGGTCACACAAACCAAAGCCGGGTCACAGAAACCAAAGCCGGGACACGGAGACCAAAGCTGGGTCACAACAACCAAAAACAGGTTACAAAAACCAATTCTGGGTCACAGAAACCAAAGCTGGGACACAGAAACCAATTCCGGGTCACAGAAACCAAAGCCAGGTCACACTAATTAAAGCAGGGTCACTGAAACCAACGCCGGGTCAAAAAAACCAGAACTGGGTCACAGAAATCAAAGCCGGGTCACAGAAACCAAAGATGGGTCATACAAACCAAAGCCAGGCCACAGAAACCAACGCGGGTCACAGAAACTAAAGCCGGGTCATAGAAACCAAAGCTGGGTCACAGAAACCAAAGCCGGGTCACAGAAAACATAGCCGGGTCACAGAAAGCCGGGTCAGAGAAGCCAAAGCCGGGTCACAGAAACCAAAGCCGGGTCACAGAAACCAACAGTCCGGTCATAGGAACCAAAAACGGTCCCATTAACCAAAGCCGGGTCACAAAAACCAAAGCCGGGTCACCGAAACCGACGCCGAGTCACAGAAAGCAAAGCCGGGTCACAGAAACCAAAGCCGGATCACACAAACCAAAGTCAGATCACAGAAACCAAAGACAGGTCACGGAAACCAAAGCCGGGTCACAGAAACGAAAGCCGGGTCATAGAGACCAAAGACGGGTCACAAAAACCAATGCCGGGTCAAAGACACCAAAGCTGGGTAAACCAAAGCCAGTAGACAAAAGCCAAAGCTAGACCAAAGAAACCAAAGCTAGGTCAGATAAACCAAAGCCGGGACACACAAACCAAAGCTGGGTCATCCAAACCAAAGTCGGGTCACAGAAACCAAACCGGGTCAGAGAAACCAAAGCCGGTTCACAGAAACCAAAGCCGGGTCACAGAAACCAAAGTCGGGTCACAGAAACCAAAGTCGGATCACAGAAACCAAAGCCGGGTCACAAAACCAAAGCCCGGTCACAAAACCAAAGCCGGGTCACAAAAACCAAGCCGGGTCACAGAAACCAAAGCCGGGTTACTGAAACCAAAGCTGGGTCACAGAAACCAAAGCCGGGTCACAAAAACCAAAGCCGGGTCACAGAAACCAATGCCGTGTCACAGAAACCAAAGCCGGATCACTGAAACCAAAGGCGGGTCACAGAAACCAAAGCCGGGTCACAGAAACCAACGTCGAGTCATAGAAAGCAAAGCCGGGTCACATAAACCAAAGCCGGGTTAGAGAAACCAAAGCCGGATCACAAAAACCAAAGCCGGGTCACAAAACCAAAGCCCGGTCACAAAACCAAAGCCGGGTCACAAAAACCAAGCCGGGTCACAGAAACCAAAGCCGGGTTACTGAAACCAAAGCTGGGTCACAGAAACCAAAGCCGGGTCACAAAAACCAAAGCCGGGTCACAGAAACCAATGCCGTGTCACAGAAACCAAAGCCGGATCACTGAAACCAAAGGCGGGTCACAGAAACCAAAGCCGGGTCACAGAAACCAACGTCGAGTCATAGAAAGCAAAGCCGGGTCACATAAACCAAAGCCGGGTTAGAGAAACCAAAGCCGGATCACAAAAACCAAAGCCGGGTCACAAAACCAAAGCCCGGTCACAAAACCAAAGCCGGGTCACAAAAACCAAGCCGGGTCACAGAAACCAAAGCCGGGTTACTGAAACCAAAGCTGGGTCACAGAAACCAAAGCCGGGTCACAAAAACCAAAGCCGGGTCACAGAAACCAATGCCGTGTCACAGAAACCAAAGCCGGATCACTGAAACCAAAGCCGGGTCACAGAAACCAAAGCCGGGCCGCACAGACCAAAGCCGGGCCACAAAATCCAAAGCCGGGTCACATAAACCATAGCCAGATCCCAGAAAGCCGGGTCAGAGAAGCCAAAGCCGGGTCACAAAAACCAAAGCCGGGTCACAGAAACCAAGGCTGGGTCACAGGAACCAAAAACAATCCCATAACCCAAAGCCGGGTCACAGAAACCAAAGCCGGGTCACAGAAACCAACGTCGAGTCACAGAAAGCAAAGCCGGGTCACATAAACCAAAGCCGGGTTAGAGAAACCAAAGCCGGATCACAAAAACCAAAGGCAGGTCACAGAAACCAATGCCGGGTCATAGAAACAAAAGCAGGGTCATAGAGACGAAAGACGGGTCACAGAAAGCAAAGCTGGGTCAAGGAAACCAAAGCTAGGTTAAACGAGGCCAGTACACAAAAAACCAAAGCTGGACCAAAGAAACCAAAGCTAGGTCAGATAAACCAAAGCCGGGACACACAAACCAAAGCCGTGTTACACAAACCAAAGTCGGGTCACAGAAACAAAATCCGGGTCAGAGAAACCAAAGCCGGGTCACAGAAACCAAAGCCGGGTCACAAAAACCAAATCCGGGTCACAAAAGCAAAGCCGGGTCACAAAAACCATGCCGCGTCACAGAAACCAAAGCCGGGTCACAAAAACCAAAGCCGGGTCACACAAACCAAAGCCCGGTCCGAGAAACCAAAGCTTGGTCACAGAAACCAAAGCAAGGTCATAGAAACCAAAGTCGGGTCATGGACACCAATGTCTGGTCACAGAAACCAAAGCTGGGTCACAGAAACCAAAGCCAGGTCACACGAAGCCTGGTCACAAAAGCCAAAGCCGGGTCACACAAATGAAAGCCGGGTCACAAAAACCAAAGCCGGTCACAGAAACCAAAGCCGGGTCCCAGAACCCAAAGCCGGGTCACAGAAACCAAAGTCGGGTCACAGAAACCAAAGCCGGGTCCCAGAACCCAAAGCCGGGTCACAGAAACCAAAGTCGGGTCACAGAAACCAATGCCAGGTCACATAAACCAAAGCCAGGTCACAAAAACAATCCGGGTCACAGAAACCAAAGCCGGGTCATAGAAACAAAAGCCGAGTCAGAGAAACGAAAGGCGGGTCATAGAAACCAAAGACGGGTCACAGAAACCAAAGCCGGGTCAAAGAAACCAAAGCAGGATAAACCAAAGCCGGATCATAAAAACCAAAGCTGGATCACAGAAATGAAAGCCGGGTCAGAGAAACCAAAGCCGGGGCACAGAAATCAAAGCCGGGTCACGGAAACCAAAGCCGGGTCACGGAAACCAAAGCCGGGTCACAGAAACCAAAGCCAGGTCACAGCAACCAAAGCCGGGTCACAGAAAACCAAATCCGAGTCATAGAAAACAAAGCCAGGTCAGAGAAACAAAAGCCGGGTCACAGAAACCAAAGCCGGTTCACAGAAACCAAGCCGGGTCACAGAAACCAAAGCCGGATCACACAAACCAAAGCCGGGTCACAGAAACCAAAGCTGGGTCACAGAAACCAAAGCCGGGTCACAGAAACCAAAGCCGGGTCACAGAAACCAAAGCCGGGTCACAGA
>SZWC01001774.1:165113-187134 GCA_023375785.1 Penium margaritaceum | reverse complement strand
CACAGAAATCAAAGCCGGGTCACAGAAACCAAAGCCGGGTCACAGAAACCAAAGCCGGGACACGGAGACCAAAGCCGGGTCACAACAACCAAAAACAGGTTACAAAAACCGATTCCGGGTCACAGAAACCAAAGCTGGGACACAGAAACCAATTCCGGGTCACAGAAACCAAAGCCAGGTCACACTAATTACAGCCGGGTCACTGAAACCAACGCCGGGTCAAAAAAACCAGAACTGGGTCACAGAAATCAAAGCCGGGTCACAGAAACCAAAGATGGATCATAGAAACCAAAGCCAGGCCACGGAAACCAACGCGGGTCACAGAATCTAAAGCCGGGTCATAGAAACCAAAGCTGGGTCACAGAAACCAAAGCTGGGTCACAGAAAACATAGCCGGGTCACAGAAAGCCGGGTCAGAGAAGCCAAAGCCGGGTCACAGAAACCAAAGCCGGGTCACAGAAACCAAAAGTCCGGTCATAGGAACCAAAAACGGTCCCATAAACCAAAGCCGGGTTACAAAAACCAAAGCCGGGTCACAGAAACCGACGCCGAGTCACAGAAAGCAAAGCCGGGTCACAGAAACCAAAGCCGGATCACACAAACCAAAGTCAGATCACAAAAACAAAAGACAGGTCACGGAAACCAAAGCCGGGTCACAGAAACGAAAGCCGGGTCATAGAGACCAAAGACGGGTCACAAAAACCAAAGCCGGGTCAAAGACACCAAAGCTGGGTAAACCAAAGCCAGTAGACAAAAACCAAAGCTAGACCAAAGAAACCAAAGCTAGGTCAGATAAACCAAAGCCGGGACACACAAACCAAAGCCGGGTCATCCAAACCAAAGTCAGGTCATAGAAACCAAACCGGGTCAGAGAAACCAAAGCCGGTTCACAGAAACCAAAGCCGGGTCACAGAAACCAAAGTCGGGTCACAGAAACCAAAGTCGGATCACAGAAACCAAAGCCGGGTCACAAAACCAAAGCCCGGTCACAAAACCAAAGCCGGGTCACAGAAACCAAGCCGGGTCACAGAAACCAAAGCCGGGTTACTGAAACCAAAGCGGGGTCACAAAAACCAAAGCCAGGTCACAGGAATCAAAGCCAGGTCATAGAAACCAAAGCAGGGTCATAGAAACCAAAGCCGGGTCAGAGAAACCAAAGCCGCGTCACAATAACAAAAACTTGGTTACAGAAACCAAAGCCGAGTCACAGAAAACAAAGCCGCGTCACAGAAAGCAAGGCCGGGTCACACAAACCAAAGCCGGGTCACAAAAGCCAAAGCCAGGTCAGGGAAACCAAAGCTGGGTCACAGAAACCAAAGCCGGTTCAAAGAAACCAAAGCCGGGTCAGAGAAACCAAAATCGGCTCACATAAACCAAAGCTGGATCACTGAAACCAAAGACAAGTCACAGAAACCAAAGCCGGGTCATAGGAACCAAGCTGGGCCACATAAACCGAAACCGGGTCACAGAAACCAAAGCCGGGTCACAAAAACCAAAGCCGGGTCACAGAAACCAAAGCCGGATCACAGAAACCAAAGCCGGGTCACAAAACCAAGGTCGGATCAACAAACCAAAGCCGTAGCACAGAAACCAAAGCCCGGTCATAGAAACCAAAGCCGGGTCACAAAACCAAGGTCGGATCAACAAACCAAAGCCGTAGCACAGAAACCAAAGCCCGGTCATAGAAACCAAAGCCGGGTCACAGAAACCAAAGCCGGGTCACACAATCCAAAGCCGGATCACAGAAACCAAAGCCGGATCACAGCAACCAAAGCCAGGTCACAGAACCAAAGCCGAGACACAGAAACCAAGGCCGGGTCACAGAAACCAAAACGGGGTCACAAAAATCAAAGCCGGGTCACTGAAACCAAAGTTGGGTAATGTAAACCAAAGCCAGTCCACAGAAACCAAAGCCAGGTCACAAAAACCAAAGCCGGGTCACAGAAACCAAAGCTGAGTCACAAAAACCAAAGCCGGGTCAGAGAAACCAAAGCCGGGCCACACAAACCAAAGCCGGGTCACAGAAACCAAAGCCGGGTCACAGAAACCATAGCCGGGTCACAAAAACCAAAGCCGGGTCAGAGAAACCAAAGCCGGGCCACACAAACCAAAGCCGGGTCACAGAAACCAAAGCCGGGTCACAGAAACCATAGCCGGGTCACAGAAAGCTGGGTCAGAGAAGCAAAAGCCGGGTCACAAAAACCAAAGCCGGGTCACTGAAATTAAAGCCGGGTCATAATAACCAGAAACAGTCCCATAAACCAAAGCTGGACAAAAGAAACCAAAGCTAGGTCAGATAAACCAAAGCCGAGACACATAAATCAAAGCCAGGTCACATAAACCAAAGTCGGGTCACAGATACCAAAGCCGGGTCAGAGAAACCAAAGTCGGGTCACAGAAACGAAAGCCGGGTCACAAAAACCAAAGCTGAGTCACAAAAGTAAAGCCGGGTCACAGAATCCAAGCCGGGTCACAAAACCAAAGCCGGGGTCACAAAAACCAAAGCCGGGTCACACAAACCAAAGCCCGATCACATAAACCAAAGCCGGGTCACAGAAACCAAAGTCGGGTCACAGAAACCAATGTCGGGTCACAGAAACCAAAGCCGGGTCACACAAAGCATGGTCACAGAAGCCAAAGCCGGGTCCCAGAAACCAAAACCGGGTCACAGAAACCAAAGTCGGGTCACAGAAACCAATGTCGGGTCACATAAACCAAAGCCGGGTCACAAAAACAATCCGGGTCACAGAAACCAAAGCCGGGTCATAGAAACAGAAGCCGGGTCACAGAAACAAAAGCCGGGTCATAGAAACCAAAGACGGGTCACAGAAACCAAAGCCGGGTGAAAGAAACAAAAGCTGGATAAACCAAAGCCGGATCACAGAAACCAAAGCTGGACCACTGAAATGAAAGCCGGGTCACAGAAACCAAAGCCGGGGTACACAAATCAAAGCCGGGTCACAGAAACCAAAGAAGGGTCATAGAAACCAATGTCGGGTCACAGAAAGCAAAGCCGGGTCACAGCAACAAAAGCCGGGTCACAAAAAACCAAAGCCGAGTCACAGAAAACAAAGCCAGGTCAGAGAAACTTAAACCGGGTCACAGAAACCAAAGCCGGTTCACTGAAACCAAAGCCGGGTCACAGAAACCAAAGTCGGGTCACAGAAACCAAAGCCGGGTCACAGAAACCAAAGCCGGGTCACAGAAACCAAAGCCGGGTCACAGAAACCAAAGCCGGGTCACATAAACCAAAGCCGGGTCACAGAAACCAAAGCCGGGTCACAGAGACCAAAGCCGGGTGACAGCAACCAAAGTCAGATTGGAAAAACCAATTCGGGGTCACACAAACCAAAGCTGGGACACAGAAACCAATGCCGGGTCAGAGAAACCAAAGCCAGGTCAGACTAACCAAAGCCGGGTCACAGAAACCAAAGCCGGGTCACAAAAACCAAAACTGGATCACAGAAATCAAAGCCGGGTCACAGAAACCAAAGCCGGGTCACAGAAACCAAAGCCGGGTCACAAAAACCAAAACTGGATCACAGAAATCAAAGCCGGGTCACAGAAACCAAGGCTGGGTCACACAAACCAAAGCCAGGCCACAGAAACCAATGCCGGGTCACAGAAACCAAAGCCGAGTCATAGAAACCAAAGCTGGGTCACAAAGACCAAAGCCGGGTCACTGCAAGCCGGGTCAGAGAAGCCAAAGCCGGGTCACAGAAACCAAAGACCGGTCACAGGAACCAATAACGGTCCCATAAACCAAAGCCGGGTCACGAAAACCAAAGCCGTGTCACAGAAACCAACCCCGAGTCAGAGAAAGCAAAGCAGGGTCACAGAAACCAAAGCCGGGTCACAGAAACCAGAGTCGGATCACAAAAACCAAAGACAGGTCACAGAATCCAAAGCCAGGTCAAAGAAACCAAAGCTGGGAAAACCAAACCCAGTACACAAAAACCAAAGCTGGACCAAAGAAACCAAAGCTAGGTCAGATAAACCAAAGCCGGGACACAGAAACCTAAGCCGGGTCACACAAACCAAAGTCGGGTCACATAAACCAAAGCCGGGTGAGAAAAACCAAAGCCGCTTCACAGAAAGCAAAGCCGGGTCACACAAACCAAAGCCGGGTCACAGAAACCAAAGCCAGGTGAGGGAAACAAAAGCCAGGACACAGAAACCAAAGCCGGTTCACAGAAACCAAAGCCGGGTCACATAAACAAAGCCGGGCCATAGAAACCAAAGCCGGGGCACAGAAACCAAAGCCGGGTCACAAAAACCAAAGCCGGGTCAACAAACCAAAGCCGGAGCACAAAAACCAAAGCCCGATCATAGAAACCGAAGCCGGGTCACAGAAACCAAACCCGGGTCACAGAATCCAAAGCCGGATCTCAGCAACCAAAGCTAGGTCACTGAACCAAAGCCGGGACACAGAAACCAAAGCCGGGTCACAGAAACCAAAACAGGGTCACAGAAATCAAAGCCGGGTCACAGAAACCAAAGTTGGTTCACGGAAACCAAAGCTAGGCCACAGAAACCAAAGCCGGGTCACGGATACCAAAGCCGGGTCACAGAAACCAAAGTTGAGTCAGAGAAACCAAAGCCGGGCCACAGAAACCAAAGCCGGGCCACAGAAACCGAAGCCGGGTCACGGAAAGTCGGGTCAGAGAAGCCAAAGCCGGGTCACAGAAACCAAAGCCGGGTCACAGAAACCAAAGCCGGGCCACAGAAACCGAAGCCGGGTCACGGAAAGTCGGGTCAGAGAAGCCAAAGCCGGGTCACAGAAACCAAAGCCGGGTCACAGAAACCAAAGCCCGGTCACAGGAACCAAAAAAGGTCCCATAAACCAAAGCTGGGTCACAGAAACCAAAGCCGGGTCACAGAAACCAACGCCGAGTCAGAGAAAGCAAAGCCGGGTCACAGAAACCAAAGCCGGGTCACAGAAACCAAAGCCGGATCATAGAAACCAAAGACAGGTCATAGAAACCAAAGCCGGGTCACAGAAACATAAGCCGGGTCATAGAGACCAAAGCCGGGTCCCAGAAACCAAAGCCGGGTCAAAGAAACCAAAGCTAGGTAAACCAAAGCCAGTACACAAAAACCAAAGCTGGACCAAAGAAACCAAAGCTAGGTCAGATAAACCAAAGCCGGGACACACAAACCAAAGCCGGGTCCCACAAACCAAAGTCGGGTCACAGAAACCAAAGCCGGGTCAGAGAAACCAAAGCCGGGTCAAAGAAACCAAAGCCGGATCACAAAAACCAAAGCCTGATCACAAAAGCAATGCCGGGTCACAGAAACCAAGCCGGGTCACAGAAACCAAAGTCGGGCCACAGAAACCAAAGCCGGGTCACAGAAACCAAAGTCGGGTCACAGAAACCAAAGCCGGGTCAGAGAAACCAAAGCCGGGTCAAAGAAACCAAAGCCGGGTCACAGAAACCAAAGCCGGGTCAGAGAACCCAAAGCCGGGTCAAAGAAACCAAAGCCGGATCACAAAAACCAAAGCCTGATCACAAAAGCAATGCCGGGTCACAGAAACCAAGCCGGGTCACAGAAACCAAAGTCGGGCCACAGAAACCAAAGCCGGGTCACAGAAACCAAAGTCGGGTCACAGAAACCAAAGCCGGGTCAGAGAAACCAAAGCCGGGTCAAAGAAACCAAAGCCGGGTCACAGAAACCAAAGCCGGGTCAGAGAACCCAAAGCCGGGTCAAAGAAACCAAAGCCGGATCACAAAAACCAAAGCCTGATCACAAAAGCAATGCCGGGTCACAGAAACCAAGCCGGGTCACAGAAACCAAAGTCGGGCCACAGAAACCAAAGCCGGGTCACAGAAACCAAAGTCGGGTCACAGAAACCAAAGCCGGGTCAGAGAAACCAAAGCCGGGTCAAAGAAACCAAAGCCGGGTCACAGAAACCAAAGCCGGGTCAGAGAACCCAAAGCCGGGTCAAAGAAACCAAAGCCGGATCACAAAAACCAAAGCCTGATCACAAAAGCAATGCCGGGTCACAGAAACCAAGCCGGGTCACAGAAACCAAAGTCGGGCCACAGAAACCAAAGCCGGGTCACAGAAACCAAAGTCGGGTCACAGAAACCAAAGCCGGGTCAGAGAAACCAAAGCCGGGTCAAAGAAACCAAAGCCGGGTCACAGAAACCAAAGCCGGGTCACAGAAACCAAAGCCGGGTCACAGAAACCAAATCCGGGTCACAGAAACCAAAGCCGGGTCACAGAAACCAAAGCCGGGTCACAGAAACCAAAGCCGGGTCATAGAAACCAAAGCCGGGTCACACAAACCAAAGCCCGGACACAGAAACCAAAGCCGGGTCACAGAAACCAAAGGTGGGCCACAAGAACCAAAGTCGGGTCACGGAAATCAATGTCGGGTCACAGAAACCAAAGCTGGGTCACAAGAACAATCCGGGTTACAGAAACCAAAGCCAGGTCAAAGAAACAAAAGCCGGGTCACAGAAATGAATGCCAGGTCATAGAAACCAAAGACGGGTCACAGAATCCAAAGCCGGGTCAAAGAAACCAAAGCTGGATAAACCAAAGCCGGATCACAGAAACCAAAGCTAGACCACGGAAATGAAAGCCGTGTCAGAGAAACCAAAGCCGGGGCACAGACAGCAAAGCCGAGTCACAGAAACCAAAGCAGGGTCATAGAAACCAAAGTCGGGTCACTGAAACCAAAGCCGGGTCACAGCAACCAAAGCCGGGTCACAAAAAGCCAAAGCCGAGTCACAGAAAACAAAGCCAGGTCAGAGAAACGGAAGCTAGGTCACATTAACCAAAGCCGGTTCACAGAAACCAAAGCCAGGTCATAGAAACAAAAGTCGGGTCACACAAACCAAACTCGGGTCACAGAAACCAAAGCCAAGTCATAGAAACCAAAGCCGGGTCACAGAAACCAAAGCCGGGTCACAGAAACCAAAGCCGGGTCACAGAAACAAAAGCCGGGTCAGAGAAACCAAAGCCGGGTCACAGAAATCAAAGCCGAGTCATAGCAACCAAAGCAGGGTCACAGAAAGCAAAGCCGGGTCACATATACCAAAGCCGGGTCACAGCAACCAAAGCCGGGTCACGGAAACCAAAGCCAAGTCATAGAAAACAATGCCGGGTCACAAAAAGCAAAGCGATGTCACACAAACCAAAGCCGGATCACAAAAACCAAAGCCAGGTCAGAGAAACGAAAGCCGGGTCACATAAACCAAAGCCGGTTCACAGAAACCAAAGCCGGGTCACAGAAACCAAAGTCGGGTCACAGAAGCCAAAACCGGATCAGAGAAACCAAAGCCAAGTCACATAAACCAAAGCCGGGTCACATAAACCAAAGCCGGGTCACAGAAACCAAAGCCGGGTCACGGAAACAAAAGCCGGGTCACAGAAACCAAAGCCGGGTCACAGACACCAAAGCCAGATCACAGAAACCAAAGCCGAGTCACAAAACCAAAGCCGGGTCAACAAACCAAAAGCCGGAGCACAGAAACAAAAGCCCGGTCATAGAAACCAAAGCCAGGTCACAGAAACCAAAGCTGGGTCACAGAATCCAAAGCCGGATCACATAAACCAAAACCGGGTCACATCAACCAAAGCCAGTTCACAGAACCAAAGCCGAGCCACAGAATCCAAAGCCAGGTCACAGAAACCAAAGCGGGGTCACAGAAACCAAAGCCGGGTCACAGTAACCAAAGCAGGGTCATAGCAACCAAAGTCAGGTTACAGAAACCAATGCCGGGTCACAGAAAACCAAAGCGGGGTCACAGAAACCAATGCCGGGTCACAGAAACCAAAGCCAGGTCACAGAAACCAACGTCGGGTCACAGAAACCAAAGTCGTGTCACATAAACCAAAACTGGGTCACAGAAATCAAAGCCGGGTCACAGAAACCAAAGCTGGGTCACATAAACCAAAGCCAGGCCACAGAAACCAAAGCCGGGACACAGAAACCAAAGCCAGGTAACAGAAACCAAAGCTGGGTCACAGAAACCAAAGCTGGGTCACGAAAACCAAGGCCGGGTCACACAAACCAAAGCCGGGTCACAGAAACCAAAGCCGGGTCACAAAAACCATAGCCGGGTCACAGAAAGCCGGGTCAGAGAAGCCAAAGCCGGATCACAGAAACCAAAGCCGGGTCACAGAAACCAAAGCCGGGTCACAGGAACCAAAAACGGTCCAATAACACAAAACAAGGCCACAGAAACCAGAGCCAAGTCACACAAACCAAGGCCGAGTCACAAAAAGCAAAGCCGGGTCACACGAACCAAAGCCGGGTCAGAGAAACCAAAGACGGGTCACAAAAACCAAAGCCGGGTCACAAAAACCAAAGCCGGATCACATAAACGAAAGCCGGGTCATAGAAACCAAAGACGGGTCACAGAAACCAAAGCCGGGTCAAATAAACCAAAGCCGGATCACATAAACCAAAGAGAGGACACATAAACCAAAGCCGGGTCACAGAAACCAAAGCCGGGTAAAAAAAACCAAAGCTGGGTAGACCAAAGCTAGTACACAAAAACCAAAGCTGGACCAAAGAAACCAAAGCAAGGTCAGATAAACCAAAGCCGGGACACACAAACCAAAGCCGGGTCACACAAACCAAAGTCGGGTCACAGAAACCAAACCCGAGTCAGAGAAACCAAAGCCGGGTCACAGAAACCAAAGCCGGGTCACAAAAACCAAGGCCGGGTCACAAAAGCAAAGCAGGGACACAGAAACCAAGCCGGGTCACATAAACCAAGACCGGGTCACAAAAACCAAAGCCGGGTCACAGAAACCAAAGCCGGGTCACAAAAACCAAGGCCGGGTCACAAAAGCAAAGCAGGGACACAGAAACCAAGCCGGGTCACATAAACCAAGACCGGGTCACAAAAACCAAAGCCGGGTCAGAGAAACCAAAGCTGGGTCACAGAAACCAAAGTTGGGTCACAGAACGAATATCAGGTCACTGGAACCAAGGCTAGGTCACAGAAACCAAAGCCAGGTCATACAAAGCCTGGTCACAGAAGCCAAAGCCGGGTCACACAAATGAAAGCCCGGTCACAAAAACCAAAGCCGGTCACAGAAACCAAAGCTGGGTCCCAGAAACCAAAGCCGGGTCACAGAAACCAAAGTTGAGTCACAGAAACCAATGCCGGTAACATAAACCAAAGCCGGTCACAAAAACAATCTGGGTCACAGAAACCAAAGCCGGGTCATAAAAACAAACGCCGGGTCACAGAAACGAAAGCCGAGTTATAGAAACCAAAGACGGGTCACAGAAACCAAAGCCGGGTCAAAGAAACCAAAGCTGGATAAACCAAAGCCGGATCACAAGAACCAAAGCTGGACCACATAAACGAAAGCCGGGTCAGAGAAACCAAAGCCGGGGCACAGAAACCAGAGCAGGGTCATAGAAACCAAAGTCGGGTCACAGAAACCAAAGCCGGGTCACAGCAACCAAAGCCGGGTCACAAAAAACCAAAGCCGAGTCACAGAAAACATAGCCAGGTCAGAGAAACAAAAGCCGGGTCACAGAAACCAAAGCTGGTTCACAGAAACTAAACCCTGGTCACAGAAACGAAAGTCGGGTCATAGAAACCAAAGCCGGGTCACAGAAACCAAAGCCAAGTCATAGAAACCAAAGCTGGGTCACAGAAACCACAGCCAGGTCACAGAAAGCAAAGCCGGGTCACAGCAACCAAAGCCGGGTCACAGAGACCAAAGCCGGGTCACAGCAACCAAAGTCGGGTTACAAAAACCAATTCCGGGTCACGGAAACCAAAGCTGGGACACAGAAACCAATGCCGGGTCACAGAAACCAAAGCCAAGTCACACAAACCAAAGCCGGGTCACAAAAACCAAGGCCGGGTCACAACAACCAAAACTGGGTCACAGAAATCAAAGCCGGATCACAAAAACCAAAGCTATGTCACAGAAACCAAAGCCAGGCCACAGAAACCAACGCCGGATCACAGAAACCAAAGCCGGGTCATAGAAACCAAAGCTGGGTCACAGAAACCAAAGCCAGGTCACAGAAACCAAAGCAGGGTCACACAAACCAAAGCTGAGTCTCGGAAACCAAAGCCAGGTCACAGAAACCATAGCCGGGTCACAGAAGCCAAAGCCGGGTCAATGAAACCAAAACCGGGTCACAAAAACGAAAGCCGGGTCACAGGAACCAAAAACGGTCCCATAAACCAAAGCCGGGTCACAGAAACCAAAGCCGAGTCACAAAAACCATCGCCGAGTCACCGAAAGCAAAGCCGGGTCACAGAAACCAAAGCCGAGTCAGAGAAACCAAAGCCGGGTCAGAGAAACCAAAGCCGGGTCACAGGAACCAAAGCCAGATCACGGAAATAAAAGCCGGGTCATAGAAACCAAAGACCGGTCACAGAAACCAAAGCTGGTTCAAAGAAACCAAAGCTGGGTAAACCAAAGCCGGTACACAGAAACGAAAGCTGTGCCAAAAAAAACAAAAGCTGGGTCTGATAAACCAAAGCTGGGTCACAGAAACCAAGGCCGTTCACAAACAAACAAAGCCTAGTCACAGAAACCAAAGCCGGGTTAGAGAAACCAAAGCCGGGTCACAGAAACCAAAGCCGGGTCACAAAAACCAAAGCCAGGTCACAAAACCAAAGCCGGGTCACAGAAACCAAGCCGGGTCACAAAAACCAAAGCCGGGTCACAGAAACCAAAGCCGGGTCACAGAAACCAAAGCCGGGTCACAAAAACCAAAGCCGGGTCACAGAAACCAAAGCCGGGTCATATAAATCAAACCTGGGTCACTGAAACCAAAACCGGGTCACAGAACCCAAAGCCGGGTCATTGAAACCAAAGCTCAGTCACACAAACCAAAGCCGGGTCACACAAACAAATGCCGGGTCACAGAAACCAAAGCTGGGCCACACAAACGAAAGCCGGGTCACAGAAATCAAAGCCGGGTCACAGAAACCAAAGCTGGACCACGGAAACGAAAGCCGGATCACAGCAACCAAAACCGGGTCACAGAAACCAAAGCCGAGTTTGAGAAAACAAAGCCGGGTCACAGAAAGCAAAGCCGGGTCACACATACCAAAGCGGGGTCACAAAAACCAAAGCCAGGTCAGAGAAACGAAAGCCCGGTCACAGAAACCAAAGCCGGGTCACAGAAACCAAAGGCGGGTCACACAAACAAAAGCCGGGTCACAGAAACCAAAGCGGGGTCACAGAAACCAAAGCCGGGTCACAGAAACCAAAGGCGGGTCACACAAACAAAAGCCGGGTCACAGAAACCAAAGCGGGGTCACAGAAACCAAAGCCGGGTCACAGAAACCAAAGGCGGGTCACACAAACAAAAGCCGGGTCACAGAAACCAAAGCGGGGTCACAGAAACCAAAGCCGGGTCACAGAAACCAAAGGCGGGTCACACAAACAAAAGCCGGGTCACAGAAACCAAAGCGGGGTCACAGAAACCAAAGCCGGGTCACAGAAACCAAAGGCGGGTCACACAAACAAAAGCCGGGTCACAGAAACCAAAGCGGGGTCACAGAAACCAAAGCCGGGTCACAGAAACCAAAGGCGGGTCACACAAACAAAAGCCGGGTCACAGAAACCAAAGCGGGGTCACAGAAACCAAAGCCGGGTCACAGAAACCAAAGGCGGGTCACACAAACAAAAGCCGGGTCACAGAAACCAAAGCGGGGTCACAGAAACCAAAGCCGGGTCACAGAAACCAAAGGCGGGTCACACAAACAAAAGCCGGGTCACAGAAACCAAAGCGGGGTCACAGAAACCAAAGCCGGGTCACAGAAACCAAAGGCGGGTCACACAAACAAAAGCCGGGTCACAGAAACCAAAGCGGGGTCACAGAAACCAAAGCCGGGTCACAGAAACCAAAGGCGGGTCACACAAACAAAAGCCGGGTCACAGAAACCAAAGCGGGGTCACAGAAACCAAAGCCGGGTCACAGAAACCAAAGGCGGGTCACACAAACAAAAGCCGGGTCACAGAAACCAAAGCGGGGTCACAGAAACCAAAGCCGGGTCACAGAAACCAAAGGCGGGTCACACAAACAAAAGCCGGGTCACAGAAACCAAAGCGGGGTCACAGAAACCAAAGCCGGGTCACAGAAACCAAAGGCGGGTCACACAAACAAAAGCCGGGTCACAGAAACCAAAGCGGGGTCACAGAAACCAAAGCCGGGTCACAGAAACCAAAGGCGGGTCACACAAACAAAAGCCGGGTCACAGAAACCAAAGCGGGGTCACAGAAACCAAAGCCGGGTCACAGAAACCAAAGGCGGGTCACACAAACAAAAGCCGGGTCACAGAAACCAAAGCGGGGTCACAGAAACCAAAGCCGGGTCACAGAAACCAAAGGCGGGTCACACAAACAAAAGCCGGGTCACAGAAACCAAAGCGGGGTCACAGAAACCAAAGCCGGGTCACAGAAACCAAAGGCGGGTCACACAAACAAAAGCCGGGTCACAGAAACCAAAGCGGGGTCACAGAAACCAAAGCCGGGTCACAGAAACCAAAGGCGGGTCACACAAACAAAAGCCGGGTCACAGAAACCAAAGCGGGGTCACAGAAACCAAAGCCGGGTCACAGAAACCAAAGCTGGGTCACAGAAACCAAAGCCGGGTCACAACAACCAAAGCCAGGTCACAGAAACCAAAGCCGGGACACATAAACCAAAGCCGGGTCACAGAAACCAAAGCCGGGTCACACAAACCAAAGCCCCGTCACAGAAACCAAAGCCACTCACAGAAACATAAGCCGGTGACAGAAACCAAAGCCGGGTCACAGAAACCAAGCTGGATCACATAAACCAAAGCTGGTCACAGAAACCAAAGCCGGGTCACGTATATCAAAGCTAGGTCACAGAAACCAAAACTGGGTCACAGAAACCAAAGCCGGGTCACAGAAACCAAAGCTGGATCACAGATGCCAAAGCCGGGTCACAATAACAAAAGTCGGGTCACAGAAACCAAAGCCGGATCACAGAAACCAAACCTGGGTCACAGCAACCAAAGCCGGGTCAGAGAAACCAAAATAGGGTCACAGAAACCAAAGCCGGATCACAGATGCCAAAGCCGGGTCACAATAACAAAAGTCGGGTCACAGAAACCAAAGCCGGATCACAGAAACCAAACCTGGGTCACAGCAACCAAAGCCGGGTCAGAGAAACCAAAATAGGGTCACAGAAACCAAAGCCGAGTCATACAAAGCCGGGTCACAGAAGCCAAAGCCGGTCACACAAACAAAAGCCGGGTCACAAAAACCAAAGCCAGGTCACAGAAACCAAAGCCGGGTCCCAGAAACCAAAGCCGGGTCACAGAGACCAACGCCGGGTCACAAAAACAAACACCGGGTCACAGAAACCGAAGCCGGGACACAGAAACCAAAGCCGGGTCTCAGAAACCAAAGCCGAGTCATAGAAACCAAAGCCGGGTCACAGAAAGGAAAGCCGGGTCATAGCTACCAAAGACGGGTCCCATAAACCAAAGGCGGGTCGAAGAAATAAAAGCTGGATAAACCAAAGCCAGATCAAAGGAACCAAAGCTGGGCCACATAAACGAAAGCCGGGTCGGAGAACCCAAAGCCGGGTCATAGAAACCAAAGCTGGGTCACAGAAACCAAAGCCGGGTCACAGAAACCAAAGCTGGGTCACAGAAACCAAAGCCGGGTCACAGAAACCAAAGCCGGGTCACACAAACGTAGGCCGGGCCTACTTGCGTCCTACTTGCTCCCCACTTGCATCCTAGTTACATCCTAGTTGCGCCCTAGTTGCGCCCTAGTTGCTCCCTTGTTGCGCCCTAGTTGCGCCCTAGTTTTACCCTTGTTGCGCTCTAGTTGCGTCCTAGTTGTGCCCTAGTTGCGCCCTAGTTGCGCCCTAGTTGCGTCCTAGTCACGCCCTAGTCACGCCCTAGTTGCGCCCTAGTTGTGCCCTAGTTGCACCTTATTTGCATCCTTATTGCACCATACTTGCGCCCTACCGGCACCCTACTTGCGCCCTAGTTGTGCCTTAGTTGGGCACTACCTACGCTATAGTTGTGCCCAAGTTGCGTCGCAGTTGTGTCCTACTTGTGCCCTACTTGTGTGCTAGTTGCGCCTTAGTTGCGCCTTAGTTGCGCCCAACTTGCACACTAGTTACACCCTAGTTGTGCCCTCCTTGACCCTAGTTGTGCCCTAGTTGCACCCTAGTTGCACCCTGGTTTCGCCCCGATTGCGCCCTAGTTGCACCCTATTTGCGCCCTAGTTGCGCCCTGGTTGCGCCCCAGTTGTCCCCTAGTTGCGTCCTAGTTGCGCCCAAGTCGCATCCTAGTCGCGCCCTTGTCGCGCCCTAGTTGCGCCCTAGTTGCGCCCTAGTTGCACCCTAGTTGCGTCCTAGTTTTGCCCTAGTTGTGCCCTAGTTGTGCCCTAGTTGCGTCCTAGTTGCGCCCTAGTTGCACCCTAGTTGCGCCCTAGTTGCACCCTACTTGCGCCCTACTTGTACCCTAGTTGCACCCTTCTTGCGCTCTACTGGCGCCTACTTGCACCCTAGGTGCGTCTCAGTTGGGCACTAACTACGCCCTAGCTGTCCCCTAGTTGTGCCCTAGTTGCATCCTACTTGCGCCCTACTTACATCCTAGTTGCGCCTTAGTTGCGCCCTAGTTGCGCCCAACTTGCACACTAGTTGCACCCTAGTTGTACCCTAGTAGCACCCTAGTTGCGCCATTGTTGCATCCTAGTTGCACCCTAGTTGCGCCTTCGTTGCGCCCTTGTTGCGCCCTCATTGCACCTTAGTTGCGCCCTAGTTGCACCAAAGTTGCGCCCAAGTTGCGCCCTAGTTGCGCCCTAGTTGTTCCTAGTTGCGCCCTAGTTGCGTCCTAGTTTCGCCCTAGTTGCGCCCTAATTGCGTCCTAGTTGCGCCTTAGTTGCGCCCTAGTTGCGCCCTAGTTGCGCCCTAGTTGCGCCCTAGTTGCGCCCTAGTTGCGCCCTAGTTGCGCCCTAGTTGCGCCCTAGTTGCGCCCTAGTTGCGCCCTAGTTGCGCCCTAGTTGCGCCCTAGTTGCGCCCTAGTTGCGCCCTAGTTGCGCCCTAGTTGCGCCCTAGTTGCGCCCTAGTTGCGCCCTAGTTGCACCCTAGTTGCGCCCTAGTTACACCAAAGTTGCGCCCAAGTTGCGCCCTAGTTGCGCCCTAGTTGTTCCTAGTTGCGCCCTAGTTGCGTCCTAGTTTCGCCCTAGTTGCGCCCTAATTGCGTCCTAGTTGCGCCTTAGTTGTGCCCTGGTTGCGCCCTACTTGCGCCCTACTTGCGCCCTACTTGCGCCCTAGTTGAGCCCTAGTCGCGTCATAGTTGCGCCCAAGTTGCACCCTTCTTACGCCCTTATTGGACCCTACTTACGCCCTATTGGCGCCCTTCTTACGCCCTAGTTGCGCCTTAGTTGGGCACTAGCTACGCCCTAGTTGTGCCCTAGTTGCACTGTAGTTACGTCTGACTTGTGCCCTACTTGCGCCCTAGTTGCACCCTAGTTGCGCCCTAGTCGCGCCCTAGTTGCGCCCTAGTTGCACCCAAGTTTCGCCCTAGTTGCGCCCTAGTCGCACCCTAGTTGCTCCCTAGTTACGTCCTAGTTGTGCCCTGGTTGTACCCTGGTTGCACACTAGTTGCGCCCTAGTTGCGCCCTAGTTGCGCCCTAGCTGCGCCCTAGTTCCGCCCTAGTTGCGACCTAGTTGCGTCCTAGTTGTGCCCTAGTTGTGAACTAGTTGCACCGTAGTTGCACCCTAGTTGCACCCTAGGTGCGCCCTAGTTGCGCCCTAGTTGTGCCCTAGTTGCGTCCTAGTTGTGCCCTAGTTCCGCCCTAGTTGCGCCCTAGTTGCACCCTAGTTGCGCCCTAGTTTCACCCTAGTTGCGCCCTAGTTGCGCCCTAGTCACGCCCTAGTTGTGCCCTAGTTTCACCCTAGTTGTGCCCTAGTTGCGCCTTAGATACACCCTATTTGCGCCCTTATTGCACCCTACTTGCGCCCTAGTTGTGCCTTAGTTGGGTACCAGCTACGCCCTGGTTTTGCCCTAGTTGCGCGCTAGTTACTGTTGGGAATCAGAATCTGATAAGCCAAGTCTCTCAAAAAATATCCGAGCTCTCAATAACGGTTCAGATCCAAGACGGAACCACCTTGCCCTAACGGCTCTTGGTCAGACTGACTATTGAGTTCGATGTGTCAAGTCATCCCCTTATAAAGTGACACCTGTCACCCGCGTCCGGCTAGCGGAAGGAAACTGTTCCTATGCTCATTTGCCCTATTTTGTCCTTTTATACCGAGGATGTTCATTCCCTTGAATTCAACCAGAACAGTTTTGCTCGTCCTGTTCCCTCTTGGTTCTGCGGCTTCGCTGCCGTGTCCTCGCTCTGCTCGCATCTTCCTTCGATTGTCTTTGCCCACCTCAGTCCCCTCACAGCTCTTCGTTTCGCCGTTCTCAACCTTTCGCTTTCATCACCTCTCTCGCTTCGCTTTCACGATCTCCGCTTTGCCCTCTGTCTACCTCGCAGCTCCAGTGGGTCGGCTCCTCTCGTGGCCCTTCAATTGACATCTTGGATCCGCATGTACAGCTCTGCTCTTCTTCACTCCTGTCTGTCCCATTTCTTTTGCCTGCTTCTACTCTTGCCACCCTCGCTCACTGCAATCTTCTGACATGGTATCAGAGCATCAGGCAACATCACCTGGTGCCCCGTGACCGAGTCATCACTCTGCCACCACCTATGCTTCCCTCCTCAAGTCTACATGCCTCCGCCGCCGTTCCTGTCCACTCTGCATCTCTCTGCCCCGACAACAGCTGACATCAGGAGCACCGCTTGAAGGGATCCTTGCGCTGAAGAAACATCTTGTCATCTGGAATAAACCCTGCACCCGTTCCGTGCCCGTGGCCAACCAGTGGTGACTCGGCGTCCACAGCAGCTGCTAGTACCTCTCGAGCTGCCGCCGAGCGTCATCTTCCTAGAAACTTCCTACTGAGTGCCACCTACTACCTTCCAGCCTCTCGGCCTCCACAAGCACCTCCGCCCCTCTCCCCTCTCCTCATCAGCTCCACATGCTCTATCTGCCTCTTCGACAGCAGCTCCTTCGCACTCAGCGCATCGCACCGCATCCTCGCACTGCCTTCTTGCGTCGTCAGTAGCAGTAGCGGATCTGCCACCGTCAAGATATCGGACACCACCAGTCTTCTTGCTCCCATCGCGAGCTAACTGGAGAACAAGCCGTCTCTCTCCTAAGATCAGCGGACCAGTGCCTGTGCCTGTCGTATGACCCCTTCTGCTACAACCGCGGTCCTCTTACTGCCAGGACATCGGACACCACCAGTCTTCCTGCCTGTCGATCTCGGGCCAACTGGGGAACAAGCCGTCACTCTCTTGGAAGCAGAGACTTGGTTTTCACATACCGCCTCCTTCTTCCTCGCTGTCCTCTGCCTGCCGCGTCCTCCATCCTCTGCCTCTGCGACGCTCTCCTCATCGTCACCAGTCATCCTCTCTCTCATTCTTGTAGCATCATCACCTTTCTCTCCTGTATTCAGCCCTCCTCCTCATCACTCTTCTTCAAGTCGCGCTCAATATCCTCCGTGCCGCCCTCAACATCATCCGCACTGCCTTTGCATCAGCCTTCATCATCGGTCTTCTTCCTCAGCGCACGTGGTTCTGCCCCTACGCCCACTCATCTTTCTGTCATCATCAATTTCTCTACATCAGCTTCTGCTCGGCACACGAATCCGCCCGGTCGCATCGCCTGTTGCGACGACCTGCGCCCATGCCGAAAATTTCCGCAACACAAGTGGTTTTGCCCCTGCGCCCACTCCTACTTCACTAGCTTTGCCTCCCCAGCATTAGCATCTGCAACCAGCACAAGGACTTGCACGAGCTAGCTGCCCGCTTCATTGCAGCCTGTACCCACGCCGGAAGCAGATTTATCGCGGCGCATTGGCACCTGCCTTTCCCTTGCCGCATTCTACTCCTCTACTTCGCATCGCACGAGGTTTCGTCCCTGCGTCCACTCATTTGACAGCCGCCTTTGCCTCCTCCTGATCGCTCCAACATCATCTGCTCGGCACACAAACCCGCCCGGCCGCATCGCCTGTTGCGTGACGACCTGCGCCCACGCCAAAAACATCCTCAGCGCACGAGGTTCCACCCCTGTGCCAACTCTCGTTATCACTCACTCCTCAGCTCAACATTCCTCCGCCGTCATTTGCTCACATCCTCCAAGCCGCTGCCTCAAGGATTCACATGTTGGTCTTATCCATGCGCATCCACCACAGTCTCCGCATCTCCTCCTCTCCAGCAACCTCTTTCTCTCTCCTTCACCCAGTCCTGCTCTTCTCGCTCATCCTCACCTCCCTATAGGAAGACAGAAGATCAGCTGCGACATAAGTCTCTTCTGTGGTTGACACAAGTGATAGTGTCCTCCCTTGTCTTACTTCTCCACGTGGCTCTCTCCTGGGAGTCATGTACCATACTCGAAGAAGGTGGAAGCAATGTTGTTGATTGGGAAACCCAAGTGCTTACTTTGGCACAAAGAACACCCATGAACCAATACAATATGGCGCGGCTCCTCACCGGACAATACGAACACCTTCGCTCGCCATATCGCCCCATCCCAGACATGACAACGCCTTCTTCAATGTCTACTGTCTGCTTTGGGAGCTGCTCCATCCTTCTTACCGTCATCACCAACTGAAGACGAACTCTATCCCTAAACTGTGGTATCGTATCCTGCAGCAAGCCTGGAGAAAACAGTGGGTTGCAACCACGTGTCAGAACAACGACAGTTTTCCAGACATCACGAGAAGCGTGCGTCTTCTGCATACCACCTCTCGCCCCTCTACAACACAAGCCTGGGCAAGTGAAGTGTACAAGGCCCTGTACCCTGAACTCCTACTTGGCTACCAAATTACTGATGCCCTACTTGGAAATCTGACCTACCCGGGGCCAACGGTTTCTGATGAAACCCTCCGTCTCTACCAGGAGCAGATTAACCAGGAAATCAGGGACAGACTTAAACGAGTCCTTGGACAAAGACTTCATCAGCTGGTAGATGAATTCCCTTCAGACCTTGCGGAAATGTAGAACAACCTCCTGCTACATTGTGGAGTAGAATTTGCACCCATGTGGGAGGACGTATACTACCACTAACACAAGAGGTCCCTCTCCTTCAACCTTGTCAGATTCACGGGGGGTGTTGGTAATCAGAATTTGACAAGCCAAGTCTCTCGGAAAATATCCGAGCTCTCAATAACGGTTCAGGTCCGAGACCGAACCACCTTGACCTAACGGCTCTCGGTCAGACTGACCGTTGAGTTCGATGTGTCAAGTCATCCCCTAAAAAAGTGACACCTGTCACCCGCGTCCGGCTAGTAAAAAGAAGCTGTTGCTGTGCTCATTTGCCCTGTTCTGTCCTTTTACACCGAGGATGTTCATTCCCTTGAATTCAACCAGAACAGTTCCACTCATCCTGTTCCCTCTTGGTTCCACGGCTTCGCCGCCGTGTCCTCGCCCTGCTCGCCTCTCCCTTTGATTGCCTTCGCCCACCTCAGTTCCCTCACAGCTCTTCGCTTCGCCGTTCTCAACCTTTTGCTTTCATCACCTCTCTTGCTTCGCTTTCATGATCTCCGCTCTGCCCTCTGTCTACCTCGGAGCTCCAGCGGGTCGGCTCCTCTCGTGGCCCTGCAACTAGCTTCTTCGATCCGCATGTACCGCTCTGCTCTACTTCACTCCTGTCTGTCCCATTGCTTTTGCCTGCTTCTACAGTTGCGTCCTACTTGTGCCCTATTTGCGTGCTAGTTGCGCCTTAGTAGCGCCCTAGTTGCGCCCAACTTGCGCACTAGTTGCACCCTAGTCGCGCCCTGGTTGCGCCCTAGCTGTGCCGTACTTGCGCTCTAGTTGCGCCCTAGTTGCACCCTACTTGCGCCCTAGTTGCGCCCTAGTTGCGCCCTAGTTGCGCTCTAGTTGCGCCCTACTTGCGTCCTAGTTGCACCTTCGTTGCACCCTAGTTGCGCCCAACTTGCACACTAGTTGCACCCTAGTGGCGTGCTAGTTGCGCCCTAATTACGACCTAGTTGTGGCCTAGTTGCACCCTACTTGCGCCCTACTTACGCCCTACTTGCACCCTAGTTGCATCCTAGTTACGCCCTACTTGCGCCCTAGGTGCATCCTAGTTGCGCCCTAGTTGTACCCTAGTTGCGCCCTTCTTGCGCCCTTATTGTACCAAACTTACACCCTACTGGCGCCCTCCTTGTGCCTTAGTTGCGCCTTAGTTGGGCACTAGCTACACCCTAGTTGTGCCCTAGTTACGCCCTAGTTGCCTCTTGCTTGCGCCCTGCTTCCGCCCTAGTTGTACCCTATTTGTGCCATACTTGCACCCTAGTTGCGCCCTAGTTGCGCCCTGAGTGCGCGCCCTAGTTGCGCACAAGTTGCACCCTACTTGCGCCCTACTTGCACCCTACTATCGCCCTAGTTGCGCCTCTGTTGGGCACTAGCTACGCCCTAGTTGTACCCTAGTTGCGCCCTAGTTGCGTCCTACTTGTGCCCTATTTGCACCCTAGTTACGCCTTAGTTTTGCCCTAGTTGCACCCTAGTAGTGACCTAGGTGCGCCCTAGTTGCGCCCTAGTTGCGCCCTAGTTGTGCCCTAGTTGCGCCCTAGTTGCGTCCAAGTTGCGGCCTAGTTGCGCCCTAGTTGCCCCCAGTTGCGCCCTTATTGGCCCCCGTTGCACCCTAGTTGCGCCTTAGTTGCATCCTACTTGCACCCTAGTTGCGCCCAAGTGGCGCCCTAGTCGCGCCCTAGTCGCGCTCTAGTCGCGCCCTAGTCGCACCCTAGTTGCGCCCTAGTTGCGGCCTAGTTGCACCCTAGTTGTGCCCTAGTTGCGCCCTAGTTGTGCCCTTGTTACGCCCTCCTTGTGCCCTCTTTGTGCCCTCGTTGCGCCCTCGTTGTGCTCAATTTGCGCCCTAGTTTGTCCTTGTAACGCCCTAGTTGTGCTCCACTTGTGCCGTAGTTGCGCCCTACTTGTGCCCTACTTGCGCCCTACTTCCGTTCTAGTTGCACTGTTGTTGGGCCCTAGTTACGCCCTTATTGCGCCCTGGTTGCGCACTAGTTGCGCCCTAATTGCGCCCTAGTTGCGCCCTAGTTGCGTCCTAGTTGCACCCTAGTTGCGCCCTAAATGCGCCCTAGTTGCGCCCTAGTTGCGCCCTAGTCGCGCCCTAGTCGTGCCCTAGTCACAACCTTGTTGTGCCCTAATAGCGCCCTAGTTGCGCACTAGTTGTACCCTATTTGTGCCCTTATTGCACCCTACTTGCGCTACTGGCACCATGCTTGCGCCCTAGTTGTGCCTCAGTTGGGCACTAGCTACGCCCTAGTTGTGCCCTAATTGCGCCCTAGTTGCGTCCTACTTGTGCCCTACTTGGGCGCTAGTTGCGCCTTACATGCGCCTTAGTTGCTCCGAACTTGCACACTAGTTGCACCCTAGTTGCACCTCAGTTGCGCCCTAGTTGTACCCTAGTTGCGCCCTAGTTGCGCCCTGGTTGCGCCCTGGTTGCGCCCTAGTTGCACCCTAGTTGCGCCCTAGTTGCGACCTAGTTGCGTCCTAGTTGTGCCCTAGTTGTGCCCTAGTTGCACCCTAGTTGCACACTAGATGCGCCCTAGTTACACCCTAGTTGCGCCCTAGTTGCACCCTTGTTGCGCGCTAGTTGTGCCCATGTTGCACCCTAGTTGCGCCCTAGTTGGGCCCTAGTTGCGCCCTAGTTGCGCCCTAGTTGCATCCTAGTTGCGTCCTAGTTGTGTCCTAGTTGCGCTCTAGTTACACCCTAGTTGTGCACTAGTTGTGCCCTAGTTTCGCCCTATTTACGCCTTAGTTGTGCCCTAGTTGCACCCTACTTGCGCCTTACTTGCGCCCTAGTTGCGCCCTAGTTGCACCCTAGTTGCGCCCTAGTTGCCCCCTAGTTGCGCCCTAGTTGCACCCTACTTGCACCCTACTCGCGCCCTACTTTCATCCTAGTTGGGTCCTAGTTGTGCCCTAGTTGCGCCCTAGTTGCACCCTAGTTGCGCCCTAGT
>SZWC01001774.1:139494-155581 GCA_023375785.1 Penium margaritaceum | reverse complement strand
GCATATGTCACTGACCATGACCAAAGAATTTCAGCATGGGTTGTCAACGTTCACAACTCATGACTCAGGTCACAAATGGCAAGAGGGGGAAAAATGGTTTTAGAACATTAATTTTGAACTAGCAAGGACAACAACTTTCAATGATTAGTAGCACGGTGTGGCTACCATGCACAATGACCGACCAAAGTAGGCATATGTACTGCCTTTGTCCAAAGAAATTTGCTGTGTGTAGTCAACGTTGACAACTCATAATACGAGTCACAAATGGTCAGAGGGGGGAACGATTGTTTGGGAACACCAGGTATCAACTAGCAAGCACAAGGACCTTCAATAAGTAGTGGCACGGTGTGGCTACTATGTACAGTGACCAACAAAAGTAGGCATATGTCACTGACCATGACCAACGAATGTCACTGTGTGTGGACAACTTTGACAAGTCATAATACGAGTCACAGATGGTCAGAGAGGGAAACAATGGTTTGTGAATACTAGTTATCGACTAGCAAGTACAAAGACCGTTAATATGCAGTGGCACAATGTTGCTACCATGCACAGTGACCAACCAAAGTATGCATATGTCACTGACTATGACCAAAGAATTTCACTTCGTATGGTCAACGTTGATAACTCAAAACAAGAGTCACACATTGTCAAAGGGGGTAACAATGGGTTGGGAATACTAGCTATTAACAAGAAAGCACAAAGACCTTTAATACGTAGTGACATGGCATGGGAACCATGTACAGTGACAAACCAAAGTAGGCATATGCCACAAACCATGACCAAAAGAATTTCACAGTGTGTGGACAACATTGAGAACTCATAACACAAGTCACAAATGGTAAGAGGGGGAAACAATGGGTTGGGAACATCGTTTATCAACTAGCAAGTACAAGGACCTTCAACAAGTAGTGGCACGTTGTGGCTAGCGTGCGCAGTGACCAACCGAATGATGCATACGTCACTGACTATGACAAAAGAAGTACACTATGTGTGGTAAACATTGACAACTCATAACACGAGTCACAAATGGTCAGAGGGAGAGACAATGGTTTGAGAACCCTATGTATCCACTACAAAGGACAAAGAACTTTAATACCTGGTAGCACGGTGTGGCTACTATGCACACCGAACAACCAGACTAGGCATATGTCACTGACCATGACCAAAGAATTTCAGTATGGGTGGTCAACGTTCACAACTCATAACACGAGTCACAAATGGCCAGAGGGGGAAAAATGGTTTTAGAATATTAATTTTGAACTAGCAAGGATAACAACTTTCAATAATTAGTAGCACGGTGTGGCTACCATGCACAATGACCGACCAAAGTAGGCATATGTACTGCCTTTGTCCAAAGAAATCTGCTGTGTGTAGTCAACTTTGACAACTCATTATACGAGTCACTAATGGCCAGAGGAGGGAACGATGGTTTGGGAACACCAGGTATCAAGTAGCAAGCACAATGACCTTCAATAAGTAGTGGCACGGTATGGCTACCATGTACAATGACCAACAAAAGTAGCCATATGTCACTAACCATGACCAAAGAATGTCACAGTGTGTGGTCAACTTTGACAACTAATAAGACGAGCCACAAATGATCAGAGAGGGAAACAATGGTTTCTGAATACTAGTTATCAACTAGCAAGTACAAAGACCATCAATATGTAGTGGCAGAGTGTGGCTACCATGCATAGTGACCAACGAATGTATACATATGTCACTGACCATGACCAAAGATTTTCACTTCATGTGGTCAATGTTGACAACTCACAACAAGAGTCACACATAGTCGAAGGGGGTAACAATGGTTTGGGAACACTAGATATCATCTAGAAAGCACAAATACCTTTATTACGTAGAGACATGACGTGGAAACCGTGTACAGTGACAAACCAAAATAGGCATATGCCACTAACTATGACCAGAAGAATATCACAGTGTGTGGTCAACTTTGAAAACTCATAACACGAGTCACAAATGGTCAAAGGAGGAAATAAAGGGTTGGGAACACTAGTTATCAACTAGCAAGTGCAAAGACCTTCAACAAGTACTGGCACGTTGTGGCTATCGTGCACTCTGACCAACCAAAGGATGCATACGTCACTGACTATCACCAAAGAAGTCCATTATGTGTGGTCAACATTGACAGCACATAACACGAGTCACTAATGGTAAGAGGGAGAGACAATGATTTGGAAAACCTATGTATCGACGAGAAAGGGCTAAGAACTTCAATACGGGATGGCACGGTGTGGCTACTATGCACACCAAAAAACCAAACTAGGCACATGCAACTGACCATGACAAAAGAAGCAAAGTATGGGTGGTTAACGTTCACAACCCATAACACGAGTCACAAATGGTCAAAGGGGGAAAAATGGTTTTGTAATATTAGTTTTTAACTAGCAATGACAACAACCTTCAATAATTTGTAGCACGGTGTGGCTACCATGCACAATGATTGACCAAAGTACGCATATGTTCTGCCTTCGACGAACGAAATCCGCTGTGTGTGGTCAACGTTGACAACTCATGATACGAGTCACAAATGGTCAGAGGAGGGAACGATGGTTTGGAAACACCAGGTATCAACGAGCAAGCACAAGAACCTTCAATAAGTAGTGGCACGGTGTGGCTACCATGTATAATTACCAACAAAAGTAGGCATATGTTACAGACCATGACCAAAGAATGTCACTGTGTGTGGTCAACTTTGACAACTCATAGCACAAGTCACAAATGGTCAGAGAGGGAAACAATGGGTTGCGAATACTAGTTATCGACTAGCAAGTACAAAGACCGTCAATATGCAGTGGCACAGCGTTGCTCTCATGCACATTGAACAACCAAAGTATGCATATGTCACTGACTATGACCAAAGAATTTCACTTCATGTGGTCAACATTGACAACTCAAAACAAGAGTCACACATAGTCAAAGGGGGTAACTATGGGTTGGGAACACTAGCTATTAACAAGAAAGCACAAAGACCTTCAATACGTAGTGACACGGCGTGGCAACCATGTACAGTGACAAACCAAAGTAGGCATATGCCACTAACCACAAACAAAAGAATTTCACTGTGTGGTCAACGTTGAAAACTCATAACACGAGTCACAAATTGTCTGAGGGGGAAACAATGGGTTGGGAACACTAGTTATCAACTAGCAGCTACAAGGACCTTCAACAAGTAGTGGTACGCTGTGGCTAGCCTGCACACTGACAAACCAAAGGATGCATACGTCACTGACTATGACAAAAGAAGTACACTATGTGTGGTCAACATTGACAACTCATAACACAAGTCACAAATGGTCAGAGGGAGAGACAATGGTTTGGGAACCCTATGTATTGACTACAAAGGACAAAGAAGTTTAATATGTGGTGGCACGGTGTGGCTACTATGCACACCGAACAACCAAACTAGGCATATGTCACTGACCATGACCAAAGAATTTCAGTATGGGTGGTCAACGTTCACAACCCATAACACGAGTCACAAATGGTCAGAGGGGGAAACAATGGTTTCAGAATATAAGTTTTCAACTAGGAAGGACAATGAACATCAATAATTAGTAGCACGGTGTGGCTACCATGCATAGTGACCGACCAACATAGGCATATGTACTGCCTTTGACCAAAGAAAACCGTTGTGTGTGGTCAATGTTGACAACTCATAATACAAGTCACAAATGGTCAGAGGGGGGAACGATGGTTTGGAGACACCAGGTATCAACTAGCAAGCACAAGGACCTTCAATAAGTAGTGGCACGGTGTGGCTACCATGTACAATGACCAACAAAAGTAGGCATATGTCACTGACCATGACCAACGAATGTCACTGTGTGTGGACAACTTTGACAACTTATAACACGAGTCACAGATGGTCAGGGAGGGAAACAATGGTTTTTGAATACTAGTTATCAACTAGCAAGTACAAAGACCATCAATATGCAGTGGCACAATGTTGTTACCATGCATATTGACCAACCAACGTATGCATATGTCACTGACTATGGCCAAAGAATTTCACTTCGTGTGGTCATCGTTGATAACTCAAAACAAGAGTCACACATAGTCAAAGGGGGTAACAATGGGTTGGGAATACTAGCGTTTAACAAGAAAGCACAAAGACCTTCAATACGTAGTGACATGGCGTGGAAACCATGTACAGTGACAAACCAAAGTAGGCATATGCCACTAACCATGACCAAAAGAATTTCACAATGTGTGGTTAACGTTGAAAACTCATAACACGAGTCACAAATGGTCAGAGGGGAAAACAATGGGTTCGGAACACTAGTTATCAACTAGCAGCTACAAGGACCTTCAACAAGTAGTGGTACGTTGTGGCTAGCCTGCACACTGACAAACCAAAGGATGCATACGTCACTGACTATGACCAAAGAAGTACACTATGTGTGGTCAACTTTTACAACTCATAACTAGAGTCACAAATGGTCAGAGAGAGAGACAATGGGTTGGGATCCCTATGTATCGACGAGAAAGGACAAAGAACTTTAATACATGGTGGCACGGTGTGGCTACTATGCAAACCGAACAACCAATGTAGGCATATGTCATTGACCATGACCAAAGAAATTCAGTATGGGTAGTCAACGTTCACAGCCCATAACACGAGTCACAAATGGTGAGAGGGGGAACCAATGGTTCTGGAAGATACGTTTTCAACTAGCAAGGACAACGACCTTCAATAATTAGTAGCACGGTGTGGCTACCATGCATAATGACCGACCAAAGTAGGCATATGTACTGCCTTTGACCAAAGAAATCCGCTCTGTGTGGTCAACGTTGACAACTCATAAACCGAGTCACAAATGATCAGAGGGGGGAACGATGGTTTGGGAACACCAGGTATCAAGTAGCAAGTACAAGGACCTTCAATAAGTAGTGGCACGGTGTGGCTACCATGTACAATGGCCAACAAAAGTAGGCATATGTCACTGACCATGACCAAAGAGTGTCACAGTGTGTGGTCAACTTTGACAACTCATAACACGAGTCACAAATGGTCGGAGAGAGAAAGAATGGTTTGTGAATAATACTTATCGGCTAGTAAGGACAAAGACCGTCAATATGCAGTGGCACAACGTCGCTACCATGCACAGTGACTAACCAAAGTATGCATATGTCACTGACCATGCCCAAAGAATTTCACTTCATGTGGCCAACGTTGACAACTCACAAGAGTCACACATAGTCAAAGGGGGTAACAATGGGTTGGGAACACTAGCTGTTACCAAGAAAGCACAAAGACCTTCAATACGTAGTGACATGGCATGGCAACCATGTACAGTGACAAACCAAAGTAGGCATATGCCACTAACCATGACCAAAATACTTTCACAGTGTGTGGACAACATTGAAAACTCATAACACGAGTCACAAATGGTAAGAGGGGGAAACAATGGATTGGGAACATCGGTTATCAACTAGCAAGTACAAGGACCTTCAACAAGTAGTGGCACGTTGTGGCTAGCGTGCGCAGTGACCAACCGAAGGATGCATACGTCACTAACTATGACGAAAGAAGTACACTATGCGTGGTCAACATTGACAACTCATAACACGAGTCACAAATGGTCAGAGGGAGAGACAATGGTTTGAAAACTCTTTGTATCCACTACAAAGGACAAAGAACTTTAATACCTGGTGGCACGGTGTGGCTACTATGCACACCGAACAACCAGACTAGGCATATGTCACTGACCATGACCAAAGAATTTTAGTATGGGTGGTCAACGTTCACAACTCATAACACGAGTCACAAATTGCCAGAGGGGAAAACCATGGTTTTAGAAAATTAATTTTGAACTAGCAAGGAAAACAACTTTCAATAGTTAGTAGCACGGTGTGGCTACCATGCACAATGACCGACCAAAGTAGGCATATGTACTGCCTTTGTCCAAAGAAATCTGTTGTGTGTAGTCAACGTTGACAACTCATAATGCAAGTCACAAATGGCCAGAGGAGGGAACGATGGTTTGGGAACACCAGGTATCAAGTAGCAAGCACAATGACCTTCAATAAGTAGTGGCACGGTATGGCTACCATGTACAATGACCAACCAAAGTAGTCATATGTCACTAACCATAACCAAAGAATGTCACAGTGTGTGGTCAACTTTGACAACTAATAACACGAGCCACAAATGATCAGAGAGGGAGCCAATGGTTTCTGAATACTAGTTATCAACTAGCAAGTACAAAGACCGTCAATATGTAGTGGCACAGTGTGGCTACCATGCATAGTGACCAACCAATGTATACATATGTCACTGACCATGACCCAAGATTTTCACTTCATGTGGTCAACGTTGACAACTCACAACAAGTCTCACACATAGTCGAAGGGGGTAACAATGGTTTGGGAATACTAGATATCATCTAGAAAGCACGAAGACCTTCAATACATAGAGACATAACGTGGAAACCATGTACAGTGACAAACCAAAGTAGGCATATGCCACTAACCATGACCAAAAGAATTTCACAGTGTGTGGTCAACTTTGAAAACTCATAACACAAGTCACAAATGGTCAAAGGAGGAAATAAAGGGTTGGGAACACTAGTTATCAACTAGCAAGTGCAAAGATCTTCAGCAAGTACTGGTACGTTGTGGCTATCGTGCACAGTGACGAACCAAAGGATGCATACGTCACTGACTATGACCAAAGAAGTCCATTATGTGTGGTCAACATTGACAACACATAACACGAGTCACAAATGGTAAGAGGGAGAGACAATGATTTGGGAAACCTATGTATCGACAAGAAAGGGCGAAGAACTTCAATACGCGATGGCACGGTATGGCTACTATGCACACCAGACAACCAAACTAGGCACATGTCACTGACCATGACGAAAGAAGCAAAGTATGGGTGGTTAACGTTCACAACCCATAACACGAGTCACAAATGGTCAGAGGGGGAAACAATGCTTTCGGAGTATTAGTTTTCAACTAGCAATGACAACGACCTTCAACAATTTGTAGCACGGTGTGGCTACCATGCACAATGATCGACCAAAGTAGGCATATGTTCTGCCTTTGACGAAAGAAAACCGTTGTGTGTGGTCAACGTTGACAACTCATAATACGAGGCACAAATGGTCAGGGGGGGGGGAGGACGATGGTTTAAGAACACCAGGTATCAACTAGCAAGCACAAGGACCTTCAATAAGTAGTGGCACGGTGTGGCTACCATGTACAATGACCAACCAACGTAGGCATATGTCACTGACCATGACCAAAGAATGTCATTATGTGTGGTCAACTTTGACAACTAATGACACGAGTCACCAATAGTCAGAGGGTGAAACAATGGTTTGTGAATACTAGTTATCGACTAGCAAGTACAAAGACCTTCAATATGTACTGGCACAGTGTGGCTACCATAAACAGTGGCCAAAGAAGTCCACTATGTGTGGTCAACATTAACAACTCATAACACAAGTCACAAATGGTCAGAGGGAGAGACAATGGTTTGGGAACCCTATGTATCAACTAGAAAGGACAAAGAACTTCAATACGTGGTGGAACCCTGTGGCAACTATACACACTGAACAACCAAACTAGGCATATGTCACAGACCATGACCAAAGAATTTCAGTATGGGTGGTCAACGTTCAGAACCCATAACACGAGTCACCAATGGTGAGAGGGGGGAAACAGTGGTTTCGGAATATTAGTTTTCAACTAGCAAGGACAACGACCTTCAATAATTTGTAGCACGGTGTGGCTACCATGCACAATGACTAACCAAAGTAGGCATTTGTACTGCCTTTGACCAAAGAAATCCGCTGTGTGTGGTCAATGTTGACAAATCATAATACGAATCACACATGGTTAGAGGGGGAACGATGGTTTGGGAACACTAGGTATCAACTAGCAAGTACAAGGACCTTCAATAAGTAGTGGCACTGTGTGGCTACCATGTACAATGATCAACAAAAGTAGGCATATGTCACTGACCATGACCAAAGTATGTCACTATGTGTGGTCAACTTTGACANGTGTGTGGTCAATGTTGACAAATCATAATACGAATCACACATGGTTAGAGGGGGAACGATGGTTTGGGAACACTAGGTATCAACTAGCAAGTACAACGACCTTCAATAAGTAGTGGCACTGTGTGGCTACCATGTACAATGATCAACAAAAGTAGGCATATGTCACTGACCATGACCAAAGTATGTCACTATGTGTGGTCAACTTTGACAACTCATAACTTTAGTCAGAAATGGTCAGAGGGGGAAACAATGGTTTGTAGGTACTAGTTATCAACTAGCAAGTACAAAGACCTTCAATATGTAGTGGCACAGTGTGGCTACCATGCACAGTGACCAACCAAAGTATGCATATGTCACTGACCATGACCAAAGAATGTCACTTCATGTGGTCAACATTAACAACTCACAACAAGAGTCACAGATGGTCAAAGGGGGTAACAATGGTTTGGGAACACTAGCTATCAACTAGAAAGCACAAAGACCTTCAATACATATTGACACAGCGTGGCAACCATGTATAGTGACAAACCAAAGTAGGCATCTGCCACTAACCATGACCAAAAGAGTTTCACAGTGTGTGGTCAACGTTAGAAACTCATAACAGGAGTCACAAATGGTCACAGGGAGTTTCGGTTAATCACCTGAATATCACGCACTTGTCAATCACTGTATCAAAAAGTGTATTCCTACATGGATTTTTTTTTCACAAAACATCCACATGAATGGATGTCTACAAAGCCCAGATGTACATTTGTTGTACACAATGAAAACTATAACAGGCTCTATGTGATGTTTAGTAGTTTCTGTGAACCATCCATGTTCACTACGTTCTTCACTTTCCAATACATTTTTTGATACACAGTTTAACGGGTGATGTAACTGGTCATACATGGTCAGAGGGGAAAACAATGGGTTGAAAACACAAGTTATCAACTAGCAAGTACAAAAACCTTCAACAAGTAGTGGCATGGTATGGCTAGCGTGCACAGTGACCAACAAAAGGATGCATACGTCACTGACTATGACCAAAGAAGTCCACTATGTGTGGTCAACATTGACAACTCATAACAGGACTCACAAATGGTGAAAGGGAGAGACAATGGTTAGGGAACCCTATGTATCGACTAGAAAGGACAAAAAACTTCAGTACATGGTGGCACGGTGTGGCAACTATGCACACCGAACAACCAAACTAGGCCTATGTCACTGACCATGACCAAAGAATTTCAGAATGGGTGGTCAACGTTCACAACGCATAACACGAGTCACAAATGGTCAGAGGGGGAGACAATGGTTTTGGATTATTAGTTTTCAACTAGCAAGGACAACGACCTTCAATAATTAGTAGCAGGATGTATGTACCATGCACAATGAACGACCAAAGTAGGCATATGTACCGCCGTTGACCAAAGAAATCAGCTGTGTGGTCAACGTTGACAACTCATAATACGAGTCACAAGTGGTCACAGGGGGGAACGATGGTTTGGGAACACCAAGTATCAAATAGCAAGCACAAGGACCTTCAATAAGTAGTGGCACGGTGTGGCTTCCATGTACAACGACCAACCAAAGTAGGCCTATGTCACTGACCATGATCAAAGAATGTCACTATGTGTGGTTAACTTTGACAACCCATAACACGAGTCACAAATGGTCACAGGAGGAAACAATGGTTTCTGAATACTAGTTATGGACTAGCAAGTACAAAGTCCTTCAGGTTGTAGTGGCACAGAGTGGTTACCATGCACAGTGACCAACCAAAGTATGCATATGTCACTGACCATGACCAAATAAATCCGCGTTGTGTGGTCAACGTTGACAACTCATAATAGGAGTCAAAAATGGTCAGAGGGTAGAATGATGGTCTGGGAACACCAGGTATCAACTAGCAAGATCAAGGACCTTCAATATGTAGTGGCAGGGTGTGGCTACCATGTACAATGGCCAACCAAAGTAGGCATATGTGACTGACCATGACCAAAGAATGTCACTATGTGTGGTCAACTTTGACAACTCGTAACACGAGTCACAAATGGTCAGAGGGGGGAACAATGGTTTGTGAATACTAGTTATCAATTAGCAAGTACAAGAACCTTCAATATGTAGTGACATAGTGTGGCTACCATTCACAGTGACCAACCAAAGTATGCATATGTCACTGACCATGACCAAAGAATTTAACTTCATGTGGTGAACGTTAACAACTCACAACAAGAGTCACAGATAGTAAAAGGGGGTAACAATGGTTTGGGAACACTAGCTATCAGCTAGAAAGCACAAAGATCTTCAATACGTATTGACACAGCGTGGCAACCATGTACAGTGACAACCGAAAGTAGGCATGTGCCACTAACCATGACCAAAAGAATTTCACAGTGTGTGGTCTACGTTAAAAACTCATAACAGGAGTCACAAATGGTCAGAGGGGTAAACAATGGGCTGGGAACACTCGTTATCAACTAGCAAGTACAAAGACCTTCAACAAGTAGTGGCACGGTGTGGCTAGCATACACAGTGACCAACCAAAGGATGCATACGTCACTGACTGTGACCAAAGAAGTCCAGTATGTGTGGTCAACACTGACAACTCATAACACGAGTCACAAATGGTCAGAGGAGAAAACAATGGTTTCAGAATATTAGTTTTTAACTAGCAAGTACAACCACCTTCAATAATTAGTACCACGGTGTGGCTACCATGCACAATGACCGACCAAAGTAGGCATTTGTACTGCCTTTGACCAAAGAAATACGCTGTGTGTGGTCAACGTTGACAACTCATAATACGAGTCACAAATGGTCAGAGGGGGGAAAGATGGTTTGGGAACACCAGGTTTCCACTAGCAAGCACAAGGACCTTCAATAAGTAGTGGCACGGTGTGGCTACCATGTACAATGAGCAACAAAAGTAGGCATATGTCACTGACCATGACCAAAGAATGTTACTATGTGTGGTCAACTTTGACTACTCATAATACGAGGCACAAATGGTGAGAGGGGGAAAAAAATGGTTTGTGAATACCAGTTATCAACTAGCAAGTACAAAGACCTTCAATATGTAGTGGCACAGTGTGGCTACCATGCACAGTGACCAACCAAAGCATGCATATGTCACTGACCATGACCAAATAATTTCATTTCACATGTTCAACGTTGACAACTCACAACAAGAGTCACAAATAGTGAGAGGGGGTAAGAATGGTTTGGAAACACTAGCTATCAACTGGAAAGCACAAAAACCTTCAATACATAGTGACATGGTGTGGCAACCATGTACAATGGCAAACCAAAGTAGGCACATGCCACTAACCATGACCAAAAGAATTTCACAGTCTGTGGTCATCGTTGAAAACTTATAACCGGACTCAGAGATGGTCAGAGGGGGAAACAATGGATTGGGAATACTAGTTATCAACTAGCAAGTACAAAGACCTTCAAGAAGTAGTGGCACGGTGTGGCTAGCGTGCACAGTGACCAACCAAAGGATGCATCCGTCACTGACTACGACCAAAGAAGTACACTATGTGTGGTCAACATTGAAAAATCATAACCTGAGTCACAAGTGGTCAGAGGGAGAGACAATGCATTGAGAACCTTATGTAGTGACTAGAAAGGACAAAGAACTTCAATAAGTAGTGGCACAATTTGGCTACTATGCACACCGAACAACCAAACTAGGCATATGTCACTGACCATGACGAAAGAACTTCAATATTGGTGGTCAACGTTCACAACCCATAACAACGAGTAACAAATGGTCAAAGGCGAAACAATGGTTTTCGAATATTAGCTTCAACTAGCAAGTAAAACGACCTACAATAAGTAGTAGCATGGTGTGGCTACCATGCACAATGACCGACCAAAGTAGGCATATGTACTGCCTTTCACCGAAGAAATCCGCTGTGTGTGGTCAACATTGACAACTCATAATACGAGGCACAAATGATCAGAGGGGGAACAATGGTTTGGGGACACCAGGTATCAACTAGCAAGCACCAGGACCTTTAATCAGTAGTGGCACGGTGTGGCTACCATGTACAATGACCAACCAAATTAGGCATATGTCACTGACCATGACCAAAGAATGTCACTATAAGTGGTCAACTTTGACAACTCATAACACGAATCACAAATGGTCAGAGGGGAAAACAATGGTTTGTAAATACTAGTTATTGACTAGCAAGTACAAAGACTGTCAATGTGTAGTGGCACAATGTGGCTACCATGCACAGTGACCAACCAAAGTATGCATATGTTACAGACCATGACCAAAGAATTTCCCTTCATGTGGTCAACGTTGACAACTCACAACATGAGTCACCCCTAGTCAAAGGGAGTAACAATGGTTAGGGAACACTAGCTATCAACTAGAAAGCACAAAGACCTTCAATACATAGTGACGTGGCTTGGCAACCATGTACAGTGACAAACCAAAGTAGGCATATGCCACTTACCATGACCAAAAGAAATTCACAGTGTGGTCAACGTTGAAAACTCATAATACTCGTCACAAATGGTTAGAGGGGAAAATAATGGATTAGGAACACTAGTTATCAACTAGCAAGTACAAAGACCTTCAACAAGTAGTGGCATGATGTGGCTAGCATGCACAGTGACCAACCAAAGGATGCATACGTCACTGATTATGACCAAAGAAGTCCACTATGCGTGGTCAACATTGACAACTCATAACACGAGTCAAAAATGGTCAGAGGGATAATCAATGGATTGGGAACCCTATGTAGCGACTGGAAAGGAGAAAGACCTTCAATTCGTAGTGGCACGGTGTGGCTACTATGCACACCAAACAACCAAACTAGGCATATGTCACTGACCATGACCAAAGAATTTCAATATGGGTGGTCAACGTTCACAACCCATAACACGAGTCAGAAATGGTCAGAGGGGGATGCAATTGTTTTGGAATATTAGTTTTCAACTAGAAAGTACAGCAACCTTAAAAATTAGTAGCACGGTGTGGCTACCATTTACAATGACCGACCAAAGTAGGCATATGTACTGCCTTTGACCAAATAAATCCACTGTGTGTGGTCAACATTGACAGCTCATAATACGAGTCACAAATGGTCAGAGGGGGGAACGATGGTTTGGGAACACCAGGTATCAACTACCAAGCACAAGGACCTTCAATGAATAGTGGCATGGTGTGGCTACCATGTACAATGACCAACCAAAGTAGGCATATGTCTTTGACCATGACCAAAGAATGTCACTAAGTGTAGTCAACTTTGACATCTCATAACACAAGTCAGAGATGGTCAGAGGGGGAAACAAAGGTTTGTGAATACTAGTTATCAACTAGCACATACAGAGATCCTCAATATGTAGTGGCACAGTGTGGCTACCATGCACAGTGACCAACCAAAGTATGAATATGTCAGTGACCATGACCAAAGAATTTAACTTCATGTGGTCAACGTTGACAACTCACAACAAAAGTCACAGATAGTCAGAGGGGGTAATAATGGTTTGGGAACACTAGCTATCAACTAGAAAGCACAAAGACCTTCCATACGTAGTGACACGGCGTGGCAACCATGTACAGTGACAAACCAAAGTAGGCATACACCACTAACCATGCCCAAACGAATTTAACAGTGTGTGGTCAACGTTGAAAACTCATAACACGAGTCACAAATGGACAGATGGTGAAGCAATGGGTTAAGAACACTAGTTATCAACTAGCAAGTACAAAAACCTTCAACAAGTAGTGGCACGGCGTGGCTAGCGTGCACAGTGACCAACCAAAGGATGCATACGTCACTGACTATGACCAAAGAAGTCCACTATGTGCGGTCAACATTGACAACTCGTAACACGAGTCACAATGGTCAGAGGGAGAGACAATGGTTTGGGAACCCTATGTACTGAGTAGAAACGACAAAGAACTTCAATGCGTAGTGGCACGGTGAGGCTATTTTGCATAGCAAACAACCAAACTAGGCATATGTCACTGACCATGACCAAAGAATTTCAATATGGGTGGTCAACGTTCACAACCCATAACACAAGTCACAAATGGTCAGAGGGGGAAACAATGGTTTTGGAATATTGGTTTTCAACTAGCAAGTACAACGACCTTCAATAAGTAGTGATAACCCTGTGTATATATTTTTTGTGCCCTGTGTGTGGCCGTGGGTGTGCAGTGCATGCGGATCCGACGGTCGGTGGTGATCCATGCTAGCCGCCGAGACATTCTCCGACGCACGGCCTCCCTCTCCTTTGCCGCGCTGTCATTTTGTCTCCCGCTGGCTGTCGGCCCATGCCTGCTCCAAGACCTACTTTGGTCCTTGCACAAGTAGTAGATCATAGTGTGACTCTGCTTACCAGACCTAGTTGAGACCCTTATGTTGTTGTTTTCCAGGACTAGATTAGGCTTGTTTATTCTGGGCCTAGGTTGGCCACTTGAGGGTAGGCGCGGCTAGTGCCGCGCCTTTTTCGGGCCGAGGGGCGAGTTCGCCGTCGACCTCGCAGTGCGCTGGTGAGCTTCGCTTGCCGGCTGACGGGTGAGGCTCGACTAGCGAGCCCCACCCGTAAGAGTAGTGTCACTTGTTACTTAGTTACTTGTACTTCTTTTTTGCTAGCGCAAAAACTAGATCTGGACATTTCATGGCCGTTTCACCACCGTTTGACGCGCCGTTTGTTGCATTGGAACCGTAGAAACACTCCCATGGTTTCAGAGCAGTGTCCAGGGCCCAAAGCACAAGAGAGCTGACCGTAGGAGCCAAAACATTTGGCGGCCGCCATAGGCTTGCAACTTCGGTGAGGGTCAGCGAGGCGCAGGAGAGCGCACAAGCCACAAGAGAGCGGCAAGCGTGTCAAGGGACAGCGCGCGAGGCCAGGGAAGCCTTCGCGCACGTCAAGAAGGCTTTGGAGAGGGCGGGAGCAATGATTCCCGTGTCCACGCCCTCTTCCCGTCACTCCGGAGTGTCCACCCGCGATTTTTGGGTTGGGCAACGTGGCTGGGGCGGCTGGGGTGGCTGTGTAGGGTCTAAGGACTACCCCGGAGGTTTCCTATAGAGCTCTGGGCTCTCGGCAGAAATCTGGGCCCAAAGTGGGCCCGGCGAATTGCTGCCGAACTTTGGCCGGCCCTCTTGTCCCCATCTGAAGAGGAACGCTGTGTGTTAGTACCTTCCATGAGGCTAGAGAAGCGCTAGGCATAAGTCCTTGGTCATCATGAGCGAAGTAGAGGGCGGTGGCAACGTCGACCCGGCGGCCGTGACCCTTACCTCCGCCGCCATGGCGCAGCTAGACCTCGGGCAGCGAGAACTCTGTCCTCCGGAGCAAGGAAGCCGAGAGTTCCTATCTAGGAAGGACCTCTTCTTGTCTTGGGCAGCGGAGCATGGTTTGGAGGAGTATTACCTCAACCCTCCGCCGGACGCCACAAGTGATCTCGTGTTGCTCCGTGCCTTCAATGCACTACTCCGTGCTCTCCGTGATACTCAGCTGCACGCCATGCGCCATTTTTTCTTCGGAGGGAAGGGTGAAGATCCATCCAACCCCCACAGTGGTGCACCTCGACCACATGACACTTGGAGGCACCTCTCCACCCGATATGAGCAGTGCATGACCCTCGTGGTGACTTTGCGAGACCGCCTGCGCAACCTGTACCCTAGGCCTGGAGCGCCAATCGCTGAGTACTGGGACAACGCGATGGATACACGCCAACGGCTGCTTGGCCTCGGTGCTCCGTGCTTCATCCTTGAGTGGCTGGACGTAGTGCTACTCCACCTCGGCGAACTGTACAAGGAGTTTTGGTGTGACATCTTTCACCGTCATCCAGTGGCAGAGATCGAGAGCATCGACCTCTCGACCATCTTTGAGGAACTGCGGAACTACGGAGACATTCTGAAGGGAGAAGTTCATGACATGTCGTCAACTGCACCGGCTGCATATTCTCACCAGAGCACCTCCGCAGCAGTTGCAGCCGCCGCCCATAACACCTATGCGCAGACTGGAGGTTATGGGGGTGGCGGTCAAGCTTCCCACAACACTGGAGGCCGGGGGGGGGGGGGGGGGGGGGGGGG